>JZLH01S0636776.1:15886-31306 GCA_001188425.1 Eucidaris tribuloides | reverse complement strand
GATGTAATATTTTTGCCAACTTTGTTATGCATTTGATAACAGAACTATATGGCGCGCTAAATGTTCAAAACACTATGAAAATGTCTATCAATATGGTGAAGTTGTCATTATAACTGATTATGCAAATTACCATATGAATACGCATTAGATAAAGGCTCGCTGCTATGTATTATGTGCGTACGTGTTGCATGCATCTATTTTTCGTGTTTCCAACTAAAGTGGAAAATAAAATTCAAATTACCTATCACCCAACTGCACGCTAGCAAAGGTGCATACACACTCCGCCCATCCACCACCCCCCCCCCCAACGCACACACGAGACAATCACATACAGGCCAACACACAAACGCATGTATCACACACAGAAATACTTTAATCACACAGAGACGCATACATTCAAACGCTCATACAATCGGACAGGTACAAGCGCACACGTTAACAGATCCACGCATGCACATGTAACACACACAGCCACACGCATACCATAAACACACACACACACACCACACAGACAACACACAAACACACACACAGCTATCCAGACACACGGAAACATACATGACAGCTAGGTCCAGTCACGCACAATCATGAAACACACACAGCACACACATACACCACCGCGCACGCGCACAGCACGCACAACAACACGTACACTCACTCGTATCCATACACACTTTCCAGACGACGTGGAAACATTATAGGTTCAATCATGCATAAACGGAAACACGCACCACACACACACACACACACACACACGACGCAGCACACACACACAAAACAATCGATTTATATCAAAACGTAAATTTTGTAACGTCCACAAACGTTTTGTAAACGTCCTATATAGAACGTTTTGTAAACGTCCTATATCAAACGTTCTGTAAACGTCCTATATCAAACGTTCTGTAAACGTCCTATATCAAACGTTCTATAAACGTTCCATACAAAACGTTTAATTTTGTAACGTCCACAAACGTTTTGTAAACGTCCTATATCAAACGCTTCTGTAAACGTCCTATATCAAAGTTCTGTAAACGTCCTATATTCAAACGTTCTATAAAAACGTTTCTATACAAAATTTTGTAACGTCCAAAAAACGTTTTTAAAACGTTCTAAAAAAACCTCAACTTTGACGTATATGAAGTCCAACCTAAAAACGTTTTAAAAACGTTTTTAAAAACGTTCATTATAGGACGAAGACGTACAGGACTAAAAAATCGTTTGAAAACGTTCTGAAAACGTTCTGTGTTTGGCTGGGCAGGGACGCTAGGTTTCGCAAGTGTTCACGGGGAAATGATGCGTATAACTTAGTATCCATTCACGTGGTAAAGGTTAAGTCAGATTCTGAAATGGTGCCCACCAATCAGCGCACTCGTTATATTCTTAAACACTGTCTGTGCACCGTGTCGACTCTCAGTATTGGTTAAAGCATATTCAAGGCAGACTTATAAATTTGACTCTAGTCTTTGACAAGTGTTTACTAGCGTTTTGTGACACAAGCGTTCACTTGACGCAAGAGCTTATGCCTCTATAAAAGCATATGTGGCAGCGTACTAATATGGAAGCTACTGGAGATTATAATAACATCAGTTTGTGTCAGATTGGGTCTCACGTTACATTATGTTATGCTATGTTATGTTATGTTATGTTATGTTATGTTATGTTATGTTATGTTATGTTTATGTTGTGTTGTGTTGTGTTGTGTTGTTTGTGTTGTGTTGTGTTGTGTTGTGTTATGTTATGTTATGTTATGTTATGTTATGTTATGTTATGTTATGTTATGTTATGTTAAATATTGTACGTGAAATATGAAATAAATAAAATTCTCGCAATCGACAACATAATGGCGTTTGGAAATAGGGGCGCCTATCGTCAGTGTGCACAAGCATGTTTTCACTGTGGTTCGACTTGCGTGACCAACTTTATTCCAGCTTCCATAAATAATACACAGGGACGTCTGCAAAATTCACGATTTAAAAGGGAGAAGGCGCCGGCAACTAACAGGCATAAGTTAAGAAAACATTTGAGTTCTTGCCAACGAATCAGATCGCACGTACACATTGCTGAACTGACCAAGCATGACCGATGCATGCCACCCGACGTGTGTTAGTCACGCCGTAGTAATGTATGCACTGTTTGAATCGATAAGCTCCCCCCCCCCTATGACTGTTTCTGCAAGTTTTATCTTAGATAAGGCTTGCAAAGACATAAAATAAACACAAATTAACTAATTTATAGGGCCTTGCTGAGTGTGAGTGTCACACAGTAGCCCTTATTTAGGCTGTCTTTATCACATACCATAATTCTCACAATACTCTCAATGCCTCTTTATTTCTTAACTTATGCCTGTTAGTTGGCTGGTGCCTTCTCCCTTTAAATTAAATAAGGTCAGAGTGTCACAAATTTGCGTTATTATTCCATGTGACCTTTACAGGTAGCATCAAAATTCGTTTGGGTATACTCCGCAAATTTTAAACAAGCCATGTGTATGGGACTTTTTGTTTCTCGGCGGTGTTAATGTATGTAAAACCGGAAGTTTGTGGACACAAAGTTCTCATGGACAAGCGCGTCGTCTACTGCTGAATGCTACTGAATGACGTTTTGTCGATAGCGCGAATTTATTGTGATGCGTACAGAATTTTGGAGTATAATATAGTTAATGAATAATAAACTAAATTGTGGGTCTGTAAATTAACTGCAGAAGTTTGATAGTGTCCACATGGGGATGACAAGGTACATGGATAGAACGTGAAATTCTATGTACATGTAACACCTAGGGTACCCGCGTTGCGTTGCGACAGCAGCGCGGGGTACCAGCGGCGTAACCAGGGGGGTAAAGCTCCGCCATTTTGTCGTTGACAATTGAACCTCGAAATAGCTAACTATTTGCATATGCATTAGTTAGCTGCTCCTCTGTATGCCATTGTTTCAATGTACAGATCTCTTGCAGAGGGTAAAGAATAAATGGATAAGCGCGAAGCATGCGCAGAACGAAAGGTCAAATCCCTTAACATATAATGAGTATGATAATAATATGCACGACCGCCTAACCAATGAGAGACACTTATCGCGCCAACGCCCACATCAAGGCCACGAAGGATGTAATCGATCGTGATCGATCCGAATATAAATATCGGACTGTCTACAACAGGGAAACAATAGAATACTAGTAAACGATGGTCGTACATAAAAAAAAATAGTAATTGGTCCGCGGTCCCCACCTGAAAATTTCGAGCAATTTGTACAGTTCATCGTTATTTCCTACCATTTCCCTGATTTGTATGTTTTTTAAGGATGGAGAGTAGACCCGGGCGTCGTGACGCTACATGTTACTAACATTAACAATTCAAACATGATGAGGGCTAATTAAGCCTGGGCAATTAGATCATAAATTCTGATAAAAGTTTGTGTTATCTCCATTATAACCAATGTGAATTTTACTGAAGTTCCACTGTAGTAGCCAAACATACACGTTATAATCTTCAATAGAAATGCATTTTTGTCATACTAGGCACAGTACAATGAACCGATAGCCTAATTAAAGCCGGGGTCTACTCAGGGACTGCCGATTTCGGGCCGCATTTCGCAACCGCCCTGGCGCAGATTAAACAAATTATATCGATAACTTGTTGAAGTCCGAGAGGTAGATGTAGATTATATTTTAACTTCTTAAATAACCCTATTTAGGCCTAGTGAAATGCGTTACATGTTCCCCATGGTGGTTGATATTGACCTAATGAAATATAAAACTATAACTATTTTGTTTTCACATCGAAGTCAGTGCAACGTCTCTCTCTCTCTCTCTCTCTCTCTCTTTTGGTTGGGGGGTAGAATGGAAGTTTTAAATCGTTTCAATTAGGATTCTTTTTTGGGAGGATTGGGAATGACTCGAACAATGGAACATTGTACGTATGTGCCTGTAATTGGCAAATACCAGTGAAACTTTTAAAAATATGGATGGATGCCTTTACAAAATACAAATATAATACGATGTAACCACGCACCAGTGACGTCTTAGAATGTCACTCAATTTTGTTTGTCCTTTTTTAATTCATGCGTGCACTCTTATTCATTTATTTTTTTTTTTTTTTGCTTCCAATTGTTAACACATTGTTCCAGCATTTAATGCAAACTTGTCCACCAAAAATTAGCCCTACACCCAAACCCACTTAACTTGTCAAGGGTGTAGTAACATAAAAACAGGCATCCCTGTAGGTACAGGCCAATTCAGATTCAGAACACTGGAGTTTATGTCAGCCATAAATGGGGGGGGGGACTTCCAAAACTAGAAGAAAAGACCATTCAAAGGGTTAGGCAATGAGTCAGGTGCATTGAAATGACAGTGTTTTTGTTATGCAGGCTTCAAGCGCCCCAGTTAGATATTATATAGCATAAAAAACAGCACCGAAACCAAACAGGTCTATAGAGTTAGGTACATAATAAAAAAAAAATCAATATTTTTATGTTTTACAAATTTGTCTGCTTTACCGAATTATATATTACTTATAAGAAGAAAGAATACTTGCATACAATAAAGGCAGTGTAAATTGCCTCTATCAAACACTCACACTAGCAAACATCAACACACACAGACATAAAAGTCAAAACATGTACATTGAACACTGTTATGCAGAAATAATATACAAAGTAATAACTACATTTTATCGATCTTTATTATTTATTCAGTTAGTAAAAAATTCAGTTTCAATCCAAGAGATATGTAATTTAACAACTTGAATTTACCATATTTTTTCACAAATACGTTAGGAAATGTTGTGTATCAAAGCCTTATAAAAATGATGTTTCAGACAATCTGGTTTCAGACACAACCGTTCAACATTTATTTACACTTATGAAAAACTTTTTTATGGTATAAGCTTAAGGAGAAATGAACTTGAGTGTTTCAAAACTTTTGGAATTGATAGGAAACAATTTGTTGTTATTGATAATCACTGGTAACATTCTATCAATACATGTCTATCAACCAGTCAACATGGGAGTGTCATTGGACCTCTTTTTCTTAGTAATATTGAGGCAATGATCTTCAATTTGTCTCTTAAAGATTAAAACGTCTTCCATTTGCACATGATACTAATTTCTTTATGTAATGTGCAATACTTGTATTTAAACTGCGTCTTAATTTAATGAACGAATTTCGACAAAACAAATAATGACACCTTGTTTAGTGGTAATAAATTACACACAAAAATGTATGGTTTTTGTGGGTAGAAATGTTTAACAAGTCCAATTTGATAACACAGCACTTTCTTCACTTAATTATTGGTGTGGTCATGGTGACAACATGTCATGGACAAGTCACATTAACTACATTATTTTGAAAATATTTAAAACAGTTGATGTCCTCAAAGGTATAAACAATTTCCCCTTAAAACAGTTTGTACAATACATTGTAACTTTTGTATACAACATATGCAAACATTATGTTTTTTCATTGTTATGCTCCAAACGCTAGCTGCGTGTGCTATTTACACATTTTTGTTGCTCACACATCCCCTTTTAATTCAATTGAATATTTTAAATGTCAATTTTTAGAATGCACTGCAGCTGGGTCAATTCATGTTTCAATATAAACACCTGTGCATATTTAATCAGATGTTTGTGGTAAAGTATTTCATTCAGTAACTGTTATGTGAAATCTACTTCCACCTCATATTGTAAAACTGGTCTTTATTTCTTTCCTTCCAAACATATCTTGTTTGGAAGAAAACTATCTGTGATAGCAAATTCTTCTTTTGCGAAGTGAAAAGATTATTTTTTAACCTGTTGTCTCTGAGATTGGGCAGAACTGAAGCCCTGCATTCAGTGGGCTTAGTCTGTCTTGGTGTCATATTAGCAATTAAGTAGCCTGAAGCCTTAATAACTTTAATAATAACACTTCAGGTGGCAATCCTCAACAAATCATCTATAGTTTTAACTATTTACACCACAAATTTCTTGATATGATAATTTTGATCAGTGTTAATCTAACATCATGAATGTAACTTTTATCATCAAGTTATGCATCTGTCTTTGTAATGAATTTATGGCAACAAAATTTGAAAGTGAAATTTTAATTTATCAGAGCATTACATGAGTTATGCCAGTGACAAGATATATCCAGTGAAGTATACTGTGTTACTTCAATGGTACCATTTAAATGGTTTACAAATTTTGAGAATTCCCTCGATTCTGCATGACCTTCCAGCAACAAACTATAACTTATATGATCTGGTTCATAGTATAAAATCATGAAAAATGACATGTATAACAGCAAGTTTCCCAATAAACTTAGAAATCTTGCAGCGAGAATCAGAATCAAATATGTGATTGCACAACCCAGCAAAGAAGGTTCTGTGACCACTGATCAAGACGATGCATATAGGCTGCATAACAATTAAGACCTAACATTCTTCTTTCAGTGATGGTTTGCCTCCATTCTCTGATGTTATCTTCACAACTGATGCAGTTACAGGTGTTAGTAGACCTCTCTTCTCCTTCAGCCCAATAAGGTAAAGAGTGACGACGTTCATCTGCAGATCCAGCTGAAATGTAAAAGAAGAAAGACAATTACATTAAAAAACACACTGATATTTAGAAAACTTTCACTGGAGTAAGTTCGTGCACAGTATAACTTGTATTCATTCATGTTGATCTGTATAACAGTTATGAGTGTGTATAATAGATTGAACATTAGGCTTGTTAAACATTTTCTATGTATTTGTTTTCTTGTCATTTTTTTATGAATTGTTACATTAAAATTAAAGTTCATAACATTATGCAATTTTGCTATTCAAAGTATTGACTACTTACAATGACTGCTAACAATGAACCTACGTTGGAAGCAATCGTAATGAAATAAAAAATGTTCCGACTAATGCTGTAATATGAATATTATATTACTTAAAGTTATTGGCTAACATTTACCACAGTTAAAAAAATCTGAGCTACATGATTCCCCATGCTACCATTGTCTTTGATGAGGTCTAAAAATGAAGCCCTGAAAAAATTGTATTTCAAAATGATTATTTAGTGCTTAAAGAAGTGAAAATCGTAAATTGATTGGATTCACCTGCCCATTTTCTCCCATAGACTTACTGTGTGTACACCTACGCTATTTAAACTCGCCCCGAGTTTTAATTGTTTATTCATGCACAACTTGCCATTGGCAGTGTAACTTTCCAAACATTTTTATTCTAGGGTGTTTATTTGTCCATATGAACACTACTACGTAGTTCAGATATCAAAATTAGACAATTATTTAAATTGAAGCTCCACAATGTTGGCCTTTCACTTTAATCAGTATATATAGCATATAAAATTTTGCATTCATATTCACACATTTCAAATTCAAAGTTGCATATGCACAACATATTATGAGGATTTTGCCTTACAAAAAGAGTCACAGGAACAGTGTCTACTCCATGGCAATAGATGTGGTGTCTGCAATTTTGAGTATTGCAAGTTGAGCTTAGTATGATATTTATGCTAGTTCTCTAAGAAAAATTATATGTTTCAAGTTTCAAGTATGTACAAATCCAAATGCATGCCAACAAATTCCAAACTAGTTTTGCATTACAGGGAATACTACAGGCTGCATACATCCTTCAGTTGATTTGATGTAATATTAATAAACTAGGCCTCCCATTTCATTTGGAAGTTAGTGAAGGTTTTGGTGAACTGAATGTCTCAATATTCTTTCTTAACATGCAAATCATACTTCAAGTAAAACTTAAAAGGGCTTTAAAGGGAGTTTTCAATGGGTCCAAATCATGCTTACATGTGAAAACTGTGGCACTCCATCTGAAGTCAGTTGTCATCTCAGGTGTGTCTTGATGCTCTGCACAAATTGTTTTGAGTACACGACTTTCTGATATAATACCAAGGAATGTCCATTCTTCTCCTTTCATGCGTCTGTCCGATTTTCTGACGGGTAGCCTGTAGAAAATATATAAAATTGAATTTCAAGTATGTACTAGCTGACCAAGGCCTGATTGATAGGTCATCACCAATTTCACATCTGAAATGAAACATGTTTTTATTTTCCTCACAAATTATTCTACATCATTGGACTACTTGTCCTGACTAGTATTTTGAGCAGGTCTTAAAACAGCCAAGATTCCGAGAATTTTCTAGTTTTGATTAATAAATTAATTTAAATCAAGTTTATTCATCAAAAAAATTCTAGGAGGTAGAACATTAGGACATTAATTTCACTATGCGCAAGTGTGGTGATTTTAAGCTGGTACTTTTAGTTATAATGTATGTGGAAAACTTGCTTTTATTTTATTTTTTATTCCAAACATTTATTTGAAACTAGAAAAAGTTCAAAAAGGGTATTGGTTTTGTGTCAAGAAAATATCATAGGACTGAAACCAGGGAAAAATAGTAAAGTCTCAGAAGGACATATATAACATATTCCTCATCACTACAGACTTTCGAATTAAATGTTGCTGTGTGTGTGGTTTTGTTTTTCTAGTTTTTTGGGGGGGGGGAGTAAACATGCAACATACTTTTTACTCATTCAATACTAGAGCCTGTCCAGGGTAAAATAATCACTACAAATTTGCTTTTTCATCAAATCAGCAACATACTGGAAGTAATGGTTATTGATGATGTGTCAAACATAGTGTAATTAATTAATTCTTTATTGAATTTAGATCTTATTTTTCGTGAAATTTAAGATTAAAAATAATTTTTGATTGAATTAATTTCACTTTTAAACGACATACAAAAGAAAAACACGTCCGTACAATATGTTTCTCAATTAGTTCAATACATCACCCACCAACAAAGTGGAACAACCCAAAGCCTCATCAGAACAACAGCCGTTGCCAATTTGATAAGTTTAATGAATATTCTAGTTAAATGTCATTTTAATATTCATAACAAAATAAATATTTATTATGACATTGTAGCACCCTGTTCATTGAATAGCTGATATTTTTCTCTACTTTATCATATTCATTAGATGGGGTAAATGCAGCCACATCCCAAGATAAAAAGGCAAACCACAGATATGTGGTCTTAGTATTGAATGGGTTAAACATGATTTCATTATTTGCATTATGCAGTGCATGGACTTCTGTTTTACCTGCTGAATACGTAATATGTTCACATGACTGGACTCTCGACATTTAAAACTGAATCAACACGAACGTTAACCACACTGTCCACACAGCTTGATGTGCATGCTGCCTAACCACGAGCCGCTGCCACGAAGTGACAGCGTTCGGGTCGGTGCGGCTACATGCTGCCTTACCGCGACGGCCCGCACGCATTACATGCTGCCGTACTGTTGCTTGCCTAGGCCCTAGGTCTCGGAGGGTGTACGATCTAAAGTCGATGAAAAACAGGCGGGGAATTTAATTACAATGGGGAAATTTAATTCTTCTTAAATCAGATCTACTTGTCCGAGACTGGTGAAGTCAATACAATAGCGTTATTAAACTCTAACAACGCTAACGTTAATGTTACTAACGTTAGATTCAAGTTACTAACGTAGCTTGTTAGATCTAACGTTACATGCCCGTACTGCATCACACGTAAATTACACCCGCAGCTACACCACAGTACGGTGCAACAAACTCCACTGCCGCTGGCAGGCATACTCATTTTATCTGAAAATACGAGAAATGATGCGATGCTATTACATCAACTTACCGGTATTAATGAAGCACCATACTGTCACTAACAGTCACTTTCTCATGCATCCAATAAATTGCATTAGAAAAGCTGAAAAAGATGCAAATATTAACTTTTGACTGTGAACTAGCTGTTCGCCGAGACAATAATTTTTCGTGCGCCGCAACAGGAAGTGACGTCTTAGGGTCACAAAAATCTTTCCATCGATTCAGCCAGTATTCATAATCCATGTTTCCAAATAAAGGAATTACTTTACCAAATAAGGTAATACCCATGACGTATTTTACGTCATGGGAAATCGGCCGCCATCTTTTTATGCAAATAGTTAGCTATTTCGAGGTTGAAATGTCAACGGTGGGCGGGGCTTAATGCCATAGGCATTACGTAGAGCGCGTAAAAAGCTTTCCGTCTAGAAAAATATATTAATAGGTCAATGGGCGTAACTATCACTCGCCTGTCGGCACTGGTACCTTTTTTGCAAGGTTTTAATCGTTTCAAGAGGATAAGTCACGGGCGTTTCAATTCTGTGGCCAATAAAAAATATGAGGACACAGACAGAACTATGGTGCTCGCAGCGCCGACTTCAGAATTTTCATACTGGTAGGTAAAGTAAGTAAAAAACTTGTCAAAAAAATTGTCTTACCTAATTCATTTTTTGCCATGTCTGCTGACATCGACTCCCTTTTGAATTTAAAGTTTGCGAACTGCCGAAGCAAAATCGAAGAGTATTTCGGAAACCTGAAACAACGTTCGGAAAGCTTTCATCAGTTTTCGTGAGAACGTCCACAATCCAATTTGCATTTCTTATTTTCTTTAAAACAGTTAATAATAAGAAATTTCCATTAAAAATATCTTTCTAACCACTAATTTGTAAATTTTTGGCAACATTTTTGAAGGAAAAATATATTTAAAAAATGGATATTTATCGTGCGAAACATTTTACGCTGATGTCACACCACTGGCGGACGTGACGTCACTTCAAAATTGAGTCGATGGTCAGCAGACATGGCCGAAAATGAATTAGGTAAGTCAATTTTTGACATTTTTGATACTTACTTTACCTACCATTATGAAAATTCTGAAGTCGACGCTGCGAGCACCATAGTTCTGTCTGTCCTTATTTTTTATTGGCCAAATAATTGAAACGCCCGTGACTTATCCTGTGCCGACAGGCGAGTGATACTTACGCCGCTGGTACTCCACGCTGCTGCGCGCAGGCACTGCTGTCGCAGCGCATCGCGGGTACCCAAGGTGTCACTTTTATGTGTGGTAATTTGAACATTTTAAGGTAGTACCCCCATTTTACATTAAGTCCCCCCCCCCCCTCCCGAAGAACTTCTGGATATGGCATTCGAAGCTTTATCAGTAATATCGTGTTTATCAAAAATGGTAGTGAACATTGTTCTTTTCATATGAAAAACACATACAATCTAATTATACTGGTGTCTTCATAAAGCTGAAAGGCCATACATTTCAATATAAATTATTTAATTTCATTTGGTTGTATTTTTGGACCTGGGATTTGGAGAAATTTGTTTTCGAGTCGTTACTCGTAGATTTTCACTCGTTTATATCTTTTTGAAGCACAGTTTTCTAAGGCTTCATTTTAGACCTTATCGTAGACATTTAGAGCATGGGGAATTATGCAGCTGAGATTTTAAACTTTAATCGTTGTTAAATTTTGCCTTTAACTTTCGGTGAGCCTATTGCTATAACATAAAATATCAGAACTGATGTTTATCATAGTTACTTGAGATGTTTTATTACTTTAGATGTGAACCACTCCCCCAAGCTCCCCCGGGGATGACTCCCACCTGACAACATCTCCCAGAGCAGAGAACAGCCCCCCCCCCCCCCCGACCAACTTCCCCAAGGAAGGACAACTCCCCCCAAATGACAACTCCTCCCAAGGACAACTCCCACGTGACAACATCCCCTAGAAAACAGCCCCCCCCCCGAGAGCAACACCCCCTCCCCGAGGACAACTTCCCCCACGGCAACTCCCACATGACAACCCCCCCCCCCCCCACCGAAGACATCTCGCCCAGGGACGACTCCCACCGGACAACTCCCCTAAAGAACAGCTGCCCCTAGAAAACAATTACTCCCCACAGGAAAACTCCCCCAAAGGACAACTCCTCCGAGGACAACTCCCCCGAGGACAACTCGTACGGGGAAGACTTTCACATGACAACTCCTCCGAAGGCAACCCTCCCAGTGACAACTCCCACCTGACAACTCCCCCAAAAAAGCTCCACTTAACTACCCCAAAGGACAACTTCCACCTGACAACTCCCCCAGGAGACAACTGCGCAGGGGACGACACCCACTTAAGAACTCCCCCATGGAACAGCTCCCTCAAGAATAACTTCCACTACGTCAACTCGCCCCCAACTCCCCCGGGACGACCCACGTGACAACTCCCCTGGGACAATTCCACTGGAGGACAACTCTCCCTGAGGAGTTTAACAATGTTTTTAGTTCTAACAAAAATATGAATTCTCCTTGCAAGAGTTGTCCTGGGGAGTTGTCCTCAGGGTGAGTTGTCCTTATGCTTCCATTTCAACCCTTTTTTATGAATACTACTGTCGTCTTGTCAACATAACACATACACTGTCGGACTCGGACTCGGATTGTAAGGACTCGGGACTCGGACTCGAAGACCATAGGACTTGGACTCAGACTCGGACTCGGACACCCGGACTCGGACTCAGACTCAGACTCGGAGACCCGGACTCGGACTCGGACTCAGACTCGACTACAACACTGCCCTGCATACAATAAAAACAAAACATGATAAAAGAATTACAAATACAACGTATAATACACGAAATGATAGTTACACACAAAAGAGATTGTACTATTCTCTTCTCTGTTTCTAAACAATCGTCAACTCATCCTAATTCACTACAATCCCGTCATGAATTTCTTTTCGTATAGCGCAAATGGGTCGGGGACGGGGGATAGGTAGTCTCTGGTATTGACATTCATGTTCGTATTTAATCTTGTACGCAAATTTGTAATTTTACTGCTACAACAGTATCTGTACAATCTTATTTGCTCTCGTATTGTAAGTGCACCTTATAATATTTTATTGTAATTTCTAACTATTGTATTAACGTAAGTATTTTAGAGTTATGTAATGTGTATTTATACTTCTGTGAACGATGTAAATCGAGTTTCTACATAAAGAGAAACACAGGTTTTAAAAAAAAAAAGAAAAAAAAAAAAAAACCAGGTACTGGTTGATTACAACATTTTAATATCAACTGCTTTCAAACCTTCTGTGAACAGATGGTATTTCTAAAAATGTCAGCTATAGTACAGGAGAAGATAGTTGAAAACAAGAAACACTTGGACTTGGACATATCCGTTACACAAATCCCCACTGCTGACAAAATACTAACACAGAAATCCATATGTGGGACTATGTTAATGTTGCCATACACACTGCAGCAACGGAGCCCACTCCGTCGGTACTCAACCTGCCAATTCCTCAACTTTTTATTGCATATGAAGTGATTAGTCCAACGTTTATAATGCAAATGTAATTTACTCTCAGCTGGAAAAATTGGAAATGTGAAATTTTGAGTGAAAGATTTTCCATCATCAAAACCAGTACGTGTATTTTGCAGGACTACGAAAAATTGGGAATTCGAATACACGACGGATGAAAATTGGAAAATACTGGTTTAAAAAGAGTTTGAGAACACAAATTAAAAGTAATGTGATTAGATTACCCAGTAGTATGTTATTAAAGAGAAATTAATGAGTTACGCAGTCAGATGCATAGACTTGATAAAGATAAAGAAATAGATTACATGTTTGTAACGGTTATACAGTAGGAAATAAAGAGATGCATAATTTACTGGCAATGTTAAATCATATAATCAATTTATGTACCTTCAAGTCACATGCTATAAGAAATACATATGATTAAAAAATTAAACACATCACTTTTTCATGGCTATTTGCTAAGCACAATTATTCCAAAGTTTTTACTCGTCTCTTCTTTGTCTGTTTTATTAGCTGGTTTCTGTGGATACCATCACGGGTGTTACACTCTGTTGTGTGACATGTGAAAAGCAGCATTAGGACAATATCGCTATTGCCCGGGTGTGTGTGTGTGTGTGTGTGTGTGTGTGTGTGTGTGTGTGTGTGTGTGTGTGTGTGTGTGTGTGTGTGTGTGTGTGTGTGTGTGTGTGTGTGTGTGTGTGTGTGTGTGTGTGTGTGTGTGTGTGTGTGTGTGTGTGTGTGTGTGTGTGTGTGTGTGTGTGTGTGTGTGTGTGTGTGTGTGTGTGTGTGTGTGTGTGTGTGTGTGTGTGTTGTGTGTGTGTGTGTGTGTGTGTGTGTGTGTGTCGTGTGTGTGTGTGTGTGTGTGTGTGTGTGTGTGTGTGTGTGTGTGTGTGTGTGTGTGTGCCATTGTGTGAATGTGCGTGTGTGTATGGGTGTGTGTGTGTGTGTGTCTATGTATGTATGTATGTATGTGTGTGTATGCGTGTGCGCGTGTCTGTGCGTATGTATGTGCATATGTATCACGTATGTACGCGCGTAGGATCTAATGCGCGTTGCCATCTTGAATTCCCAAGGGACTCGCGCATGCGCAATATGACCTTGCGTTTGTTTACATTTGCGCTGAAAAAACATCGAAAGTTAAAGAACTTTGGTGAATGGGAAAATAAAAAAATATCAGTCGTTATACGTCCCCAATATGCAAATACGGTAGTGTGAAGTCTAATCTACATATCACGTGAAATTATTTCAGAAATATGTGTTTGAAAAAAATTGTACGACTTGGTTTATTGACCCTTATGATATGTGACAAAATACATATTTTTTGCATAATTTTAGACCCTTAATTTCAAATAACCATGGCAACCGAATAGAGGTTTTCCGGCTCCGTATCTCATATTGTCTGGAAAGAGCCCGATGTGTGACGTCAATTCCTCGTCGAACTTATTAGTAAACCTTTTTTGTATCGCCGTAGGAGCTGTCGGCGATAGTGTAAAAAATTGTAAATTTCACCTATATATACACGTTTTTGTATCAAATGCTGTATTAGATATATTTTTGCCATTTGTTTGTCTCTACCTCTGAAATTTGAGGTAAAACAAAAATATAAGACATTGTCGATATGCAACCAGGGCGGGGATCTGTGAATTTGCTAAATGCCGATGGACAATGGACAATTCGACCAGGTCTGGCCAGCTGAACTGACCGTTTGAATTGAATCGATCCCAGTCGTCATATACACGCTGCATGATCGACCTTGATGAGCTAAAAACTTGCGCATGTGGACACATCAATGTCAATGACAATGATCATGCATATTACCAGTGACGAATTTGGTGTGAAATTCCCGATTTAGACATCATGATGAGGGCAGATAAAGAACAGCACCAACATCGAGGCATGTCGAGGACAGTAAGTTGAATTGGCGTAATTATAAATTGGGGTAATCTGCAATTACCAAATTATATCGACAAACGCAGTGGTCTTTTTTTTTTTTTTTTTTTTTTAGTTCAGGCTTAATTGAGTTGAACAGCTACACAAGAAATTCACTTCACTCTCACCATGCTCTCAGTCTCACCACGTGGAACGGTGGGATTCGGGGATATCAAGATTTACAACTGTGTTACTGTCATGACTGTGTCATGTCGTGTCTGTGCATGCCTGGCCTGTGTGTGTCTGTGCTGTGTGTGTAGGTGTGTGTGTGATGTGTGTGTGTGTGTGTGTGTGTGTGTGTGTGTGTGTGTGTGTGTGTGTGTGTGTGTGTGTGTG
>JZLH01S0636776.1:0-15468 GCA_001188425.1 Eucidaris tribuloides | reverse complement strand
GTGTGTGTGTGTGTGTGTGTGTGTGTGTGTGTGTGTGTGTGTGTGTGTGTGTGTGTGTGTGTGTGTGTGTGTGTGTGTGTGTGTGTGTGTGTGTGTGTGTGTGTGTGTGTGTGTGTGTGTGTGTGTGTATTGGGGGGGGGGCTGGGCCAGTGGGGGGATAATCAAGCAGTTGCAAATCTAAACAGTAAACTTGTCCATGATTCACTCAACTTTGGCAGCCATCAACATTCCAAAAAACAAAAACAGATCTAGAAAGCATGTGTTGGAACTTGGACTTGAACGTCCATTCAGACATTAGTATCTCTGTTTATTGCTATTTTTTTTGTAATATATAGTGTAATAATACATAGACAATTACAGTATACACATGGATTACCTCCGTAGTTTGCTATCTAGTATCTACAACTGAGGCTCAACAAGATTTTTCTTTCACGTACCACGCCTGCAACGTCTTTGTGTGATAACCAGAGGTGTCGATCGGGGGGGGGGTGGGGAGGCGATTGCCCCCCCCCCCAATAATTTTGACAACTTGAAAAATTCATAATACGAAATGGGGTGTTTATGTTTAAAGAGCATTAGAAAGCACTATACATACAATCTTTAAACTTAGCATAAAAATACCATCAAATATACAAAATTGACCAACAAAATTGGCAAAACGTTATATTGCAATTTGGCCCCGAAATTTTCTTAACTTTTTGTCTACTTTTGCGCCCCCCAATCCGAAACACGGACTGACGCCCCTGACAATAACAATGTATGATTTAATACCGTCAATTAGACCAGTTTACTACTTGCATATATGTACCTTTTAAACAGGGTAACTCTGAATAGACTTCGCACTGATGTGGGCAGATTCAATCACCACATGAACCGCTGGGGGTTGCGGCCATCATCATCATGTGTTTGCGGTCCAACAGACCAGACAGCGCACCACATCATTCATGAGTGCCCTATCCTTGGACCTCCAGAAAACTTCGACATTGATTTAGGGAACCCCAATCCCGAAACAGTAAGCTGGCGGCAATAGCTGGAACAAACTGCCTAGCTGCCTCATACGCAAGAAGAAGAAGGGTTGTCCCTGACAGCTTGCCTGAGACTTACCTGATGGCAATTTACTACAGGTAATATATACAAGTTGGATTCCAAGTATTGCAACGTATTCATAATTTGTATCTGAAATAGCTTATCGGCCCTCACAGTCACACTTGCAGAAAAAGAAATCCACAAATCTGAATATATTGTAGATGAGTAAAGTGGTCTATACATTGACATGCGCATGTGGCGTGTACTATCACTGTCACATATTGATAACAATTATATATCATGCACTTTTTTTAAAATCTTTAAGCTGATTACTACGAAGACAGCATCATTCAAAGTAGTCATTAACACTTTAAATTCCAGTTGTGTTTCCCATAGACTGAATTGTTTAGTAGTTACATGCACATAAGTTTCCTAAAACATGTAATTTTCCCTTAAAATTTGAATTATGTAGAAGTAATATAGTATATACAATATTTTTAAACATTCTGTGATGGTTTTCTATGGAACAAAAAAAAAACAAAACAGTGCACCATGATCAGTACCCTTGAGGTTACACATGGGCGAACCTGTGTGCCATCAGCACACAAAATGTACATATAGTCCAGAACAAATTTAAAAAGTTTGTATCATGGAAGCAGACAGTATTTCATGCTAATTTTAATGTAGGCCAGTACCTAAAAATACACATTATGCAAGAAATATTCTGAAAAAAAAAGTTCAATTGTGAACTCCTTGTTTCCTCTATGTAACTCAGAGGGAGTACTGTCAGGTATTCAAGACTACAGTACACAGTCACAAACTTATACTACATGTACTTTTTTCTTATGTTCTAGTTCAGGCAAGTGATACAATATCATCTTTTTGGTGAATGAAGACATCATTACTAACTGTGAAATTTTAGTTCCACTGTAGTTATATTCAATGTCAATATGTAACCCTGACAAGTAACATACAATTAGTTTGTTGGTGTACAGGTAATCTTCATATGAATAGGAAAAGTCTACAACCTTACCACAACTTTAATGCGGTGAGCCACCAAGACACCATGACACATTGTAATGGCACACATACAGCATGAGAATAGCATTGCATGTGAGCAGCAACTGGGATAACCACATCAAGTATCGAGGTAATTTACAACATATATTGTTAATATTACTGTATTTCATACAGATTAGATGAACAATTTCAATTAAGATAAATTTTCAAATTTTCATTGATGTAATACACTGTACTTGCACAGCTATTCATTGAAATGCACATCAACACATACTGGGCAGCTTCATGTACTGACATTAGACAAAATAGTATAATGTTGTAAATTTTACATTGTACAGCCTTATAATAAAGTTGTGGATGAAATAATTTCAGAGCTTCTGTCTTTCAGTAGCTTATTACAGTGCCAAATGAATTATCAGAACCATCATATGTAAGTGTTTGTTGTGCATGGTCCTTTTTTTAAAAGACAGCAAAATTGGCAACTATTATGTAAACATAATAGCCACATAACATACACTTCATCATCTTCAGTCCAATGTAGACAGAGTGGAAGGTGCACAAGCAAATTTTTTACCCAGAGTATAGATCTACCCAACAATTCAGAAACTTTTTTTTGTTCCACACTGATTTGTTGTGACTTATCATTAGTTCTGTACTTATACACTCTACATGTATTTGTTAGTCATTCAAAAATGTATTTTTACTGGGCAGTTTGTTAAAAGATTATTATGTAAGTATGATTGAATAAAACAAAGGGTAATTGCTATTATACAGTGTGTCCCATTAAAAAAAATGAATGTTAAGTAAGGTACATGTATATATTTGGAAACCACATTTTCTATTCGATACCAGTCAAATAGCATTTCATTCATGCATGACTGTGTACAAACAATCAGCAGTGACACTAGTATATCAGAAACTCATTTGCACTAAGCAAATCTGAAAAATCAAATAATCATGCTTGAAGGCATTTGGCTATGAAGCTCACCATTAACAAGCGAATGTTATAGTTTTCCATCATATGATAACTCATGTGGAAAACAATTAGTGATGCATGATTGAGAAAAGACATTTTAAAAATATGTTGCTTTCAAAATGTTCCAAAATGCATTAACCCTACTGTCTGCAGCAGTGCTGCAAAGGTATAAGCCTTCATGTACGTGTCTAAACTCATGTTTAAACAAACATGTTTACATGTCACTTGATCTCACCAACCATTTCATATGCATGAGGTATCATACAAGGTGAAAAAAATGAATGTTTTTATTCTTTTGTATTTACTGTGTCTTAAACCTGGATTACTACTACTACTACTTAAGAAACCTCATTCAAATTTGGAAATTATCAGAGATGGAGTTGAGGCCGGCCTTGGCCTTTGCTTTCAACTCAGTCATGTAGGCCTAAACAGAGTCTATGGTATGAACAATATTTTTCCAAAAGCCTTGTGACTCCAAAAGGTCGGCCTCAACTCCATCCGTACAACCTAAGCACGCAGAAAAAAAATTGGTACCATTACTTTCAATACTTACAACTCAATATTGTGTGAACAGTGAATAATAAGTTGTGCATGTAATGAAAGTAGAGCAATAGATCATCACCTCAAATGTACATTATTGTACATTATAACAGATATTTTTTTTTTGCTTTGAAATCTGGTTTCATGTTTTCTGGGACACACTGTATTGGGGACCGGACCACCTTATGATTCGTGATCATATTTGTTGTAGGCGTCAGGGTTGCTATGCAACCACTGACCCTGTACACTGCGAAGCAAGATACTCAGATCATCTTTGTACCCACGCAAGTTCCCTTGAATGGTGTTGAGCAGGGCGTGGATACTCTCGCCACCTTGTTCTCCCATCATTCCAAGGCCAGTCCCCCATTGTCGCATCCAAGAAATGATGTGGTCCTCGACTAGGTGTAATTTAGGAGGAGTGGTCTCGTCGGGAAATGTTTCTCTGAAAAATGCCAGGTATTCGTTGATGTTGGCTTCTGTTAAAAAAAAAAGAAAAGAAATACAAGAAATGAATCAGGTTGTTTTCGTATAATTTATACATGTACATACGTGTACTGCAATAATTTTGTACTTACACAAGAAGTACTTGTGCCTCATGGTGGGGTTATAATGGATAGAGCAGATGCAGTATACATGTATGAATGTCTTCTAGAAATAGCAGTGTGTGTGTTGGGGGGGGGGGGTCTTAATATAATGGACCCACAAGATACACTTAAGTTTTATGCTTATGTACATTACTTTCACTATGAAATATGAATGATGTAACTACCTAATCTATCAATTTCTTCATCTGTCAGGAAACCGCTTTGATTGAAGATGTGGTGACAGTTGCTATACAGCGTCAGGAGTCGACCATACCTCGATGCTACTAGTCTTGCTTCTTCACAAATGGATGGAGTGTCTGGGCAGAGACTAGAAGTTGTAGTCACAATCCTGTCGGTGAGTTTCTTGATGTTCTCTGGCTGTAAGAGTATAACAATTTGGAATTCAATTAAAAAGAAACCTTATATTTAGGTAAGGCAAATAAGTAATAAACACATGCTTCCAAGAATTTAAAGTATTTATAGGACTTCTTTAGTGCTAGGCAGTTAAGAAAGATATTTACCTTAAGGCATTTATGAACATGGTTGCCTACGAATGACCTGCCGTGATATGCTTGCCGCTGTACCCGCATCTCCTGGAGAGCCTCGTCTAATGATGCGGCAACTGCTCCACGGGCGTCTGGAATACTGGGAAGCTTGGCCATGTTTTTTTCCTGTGATTGTAAAATAGGGGATGAAAATTTTGTGAAGAGCAAAAGATTTTTGGTTAAGCTTTTTTCTTTAACTATGGGAGATCAAGTATGAGATATCTTGGGTTAGGCTCTGTGGAAAATGTGTGTTATACGAATATTAAATCGTCTCTTGACAGGTTAATAGAATTACATTCCAGTAGTAATTTGATTGTTTTTCTTCTTTCTTAATGACATACTCTGTATTCAATTTTAACTTTGTGCAATTTCCATAGTTTGTACTTTCAGTTTGACAATATAATATTGCTTACTTGTATGAGACAGACAGTACATGTACTTACCACTTTCTTGATTTCAACCTCTTTCTCCTTTATTGCCTCCTGAAGTAATTGCACAGGTTGACTTCCTGACTGGTCTGGATACAGCAGGGTGAAACAGGCCACTTGGTCGACAAGATCCTTCTTAGCTGCATCCAGACCAGCCAGGTCAGCTTTCAGGTGCTCAGTTTGAACCATGATGTTCATTTGCCTTGAGATGTTGACCTCGGTGCAGTCTGGCTCCAGAATGGAGGCTATCCTCATATCAAGTTTGTGGCACTTTTTCTCAAGACTATTGAAGATCTTGAGAAAAAGGCCCAAACTGATATGGAGGCCTGGCGGGCATACCTGTGCAAAAGACACAAAACAATGCGGGAAAACATTTGCAATTACAATGTAACTATTGCTAAGTGTAGACTTAAACTATTTGCAGACTTATCTAAGCATTACATACATGTATATGTCTATATGAGAGATGACTCATTAGTCAAATAATAAGAGTTTTGGTTTTTTTTTCCTCAAACATAAATAGGAATTACTATTTGGTTATTAGCTGCATTATTTAACTTTAATAAGGGGGTAAGGGGGTGGGTGGGTACAGAAATCAAATATTGCAAAGAAAACAAAAACTTCAGTACCAAATATGGAAGGTGGGAGAGTGGGTAGGGGTCCTTGAAGTTCACAAATTGAAAATAAAACATTTTGAATGAGGTGTTACACATTTACCCACACTAGAAATTGCACTAATTTTACCTGATCTATTGGTATGTTCAGAAGTGGCTTTCTGATGACATTGTTGTGTAGTTTTGCTACTGGCTGTTGCTGGAACCCAGTCAAGTCCTGTTGCAAAGAAGCTAGATTCCTTTGTGGTTGTTCACCTCTGACACTCCGAGGAATAGCCATATCCTGCTTTGTTATATTGCAGTTTAAGCAGCAGTGCCGACCTAGTCATAAGAGAAAATAAGTTCAAATAGATAAATTTCCAGTATGCAATTCTATGTTTATATTACATTGTAACTATTTTATATTCAAATTTGCTTAATTTCCAGTGTTTGGAAGGAATGCAGATCCTGAAGGTCATTTTGCACCAGTAACCACCACCAACTTTTCTGTATACCAGGAGGTATGTGTTCATACTGTAGTTATATTTCTGAACATGGTCCCTGGACCCTGGTTTTTAATATTTGAAACAGCTTATGATGGATGTATTATTAGATTACAATTGTGTCCACTGAGATGAAATTGATCCGTCTTAAAAAAGAGAAGACAATTATGCATTCTGAATACAATCAATATAACACTAAAATACATCATTTTAAGTTTCGAGTATAGAAATATTTGTGATAATTGTGAAGACTATCATTCAAATGAATTGCTAAATATTAGTTTACATTCTCAGAATTAAACTAAAGACAATTTTATTTTATTCATACCATTTGGTCCAGTCAATCCGTACATCTTGGTAAGGAACTCATAGTCCCCGAAGACAAAAAGCCGAAGTTTCTTGCCCCTGTGTGAGTAAAAAAAAAAATCAAAGGGCGAGTATTAGAATTAAAGCCCAGGTGTAGTTTTGGTGAATGAAAAAATAAAATTCTTTGCAATTATGTTTTTAAATACACATATGTGATCTGTGAATGCCCTCTAAATTGCTTGCTCGTAAACTGTCCCATTTTGGGGAAATTACTCAAAATCTTACCGGGGGGGGGGGGGGCATCATGATATGTTATATACCTGCCGCTATATGCTATCCGTTTAATTTAAACATCGCAATCTGTCACTATAAACCATGTACTGTAGGTTTGATGTTTTCTGATGTCTTAGTTGACTATAGAATACTTACTGAAAGATCGACAAAAAATTGTGTGATTGACAGGAACTATACCTGCGCTTTAATGCCAACCTATGTACATAACTTTTTTTTATTTAGCAATGCATTTAATTCTGAATTAAATGCATTGCTAAATAAAAAAAAAATCACTACTTATATACATGTATCTGTATTTGCATATCCCAGGTATTTGTGCTTTGCCATGACATCTGTTCAATGCTTGGAAGTCATCATGATCCTGCATCTTAAGAACTTCAAAATGTGTACAGTAGGTGAGTCATACCTCCAAGTTGATGTCATTAGGTCGTCTACTTCTACGGAGAACTTGTCGAGTGCCATCTCCAGGTTGTAAGTGTTGTCGGTAGCCTTGAATATGGCGATGACAATGGTATTACGTAGGCTGTTCGGGTGTTGAACATTGGCGATCTGAAACATGAGTTTGAATGTTGAGCCGCCCTTGTCGCCTCCTATCTTTAACCATAGCTCATCTTCAGGAATGCGGTCGTGCCATGTCAGCATGCCAAGTCTAGAAGCGAGTAAGCAAAATGCCAGTCACAACCTTAGCAGCTGTCATATTTTCTATTAGGTGTTTTCTTTTCTTTCTTTTTTTTGGGGGGGGGGTGGGGGGGGTAGTTGGATGAAAGGGAAACTGATGTATGCTCATCAGAGTATTTTTCAAGCATATTGATATGGCGAGTATACATGTACTATGAGGAAAACTTGATCAGAGCATCTACATGAAAGAATATGAGAGGGTGGTGTATGATTACATGATTTTATTACATTTATTTCTGTAAAGTGTTAAGTAATTATTCTACCAATAGTTTGAAAAAAAAGTTGAAGTATACCCTACAAGTCAAAAACAACTATCCCAACCCCATTCTGAAATTCAGGGAGAAATGATGTCTTAAAGAAAACTGTATTTTCAATACTCACTCGCTGTACTGGTCCAGATGGTTGAAGACCTTTTCTTTCAGGGACTTCACAGTGACAATCGGGGCTTTCATTATTGTCATCTCTTTTATTTCTTCATTGAAGAACTGGAAAGGAAGCCATTCCCCTTTCAGGTTATCACCAAGTATTCCTTGTTCTTGACATCTGACGCCCTTCTCAAATTGTGTCAGTATTTTCCTCTCCTTGAGCCATCTATGAATGATCAAGAAATTATTGAGTTACTGTATAAGATGGTGTAAATGTGTTGCTGGCAAGAATTAAAGGATGAAAATAAGTAGTTTGATGTAATGTATTATCTTTCTTTCTAAATCTTTCTTTCTGTGACAACTTAAGTAGCAGTACAATAGACTCTTGTTATAAATAATCCTTATCTTTTACTTCAAACCATGTTTTCTGGTCCCAAAGATGACATATTGTCTGTATGTTCTTGTTTTTGCATCCAATTAATAACCAAATTTTGATATTGAATCAAGAGATCTTACTGGTCCCAAAGATTTTGGCATTACAAGAGTATGCTTTATTATATTTTGTTACCTTTTCAGGGTCCTCATTCTTTTCCAGCTCAAACCAAGCATGTTTCGCATCTCCACAAGGTCACCGTTGGGAATACGGATCGCATCTGGGAGGAGATCATCCAGTTGTTCTTGATGCTGAGCGTATTGGATCTCGTGTCTCAGTTGTGCTGTTGATGAGGTACCGGCACCACTAACTCCCTCGCGGATATTTTGGAGAGTTCGCGTTCTCGTAAGGAGTGTACTGGGACTGCAGTCATCGCTGCTCACCTTTCCTTTTGGAATAACCTTGGCAATAAGGGGCTGATTTGTAAGAAATATGTAGTGAATGTTACAAGATACCAAACATGTTTTTACTGAAATGATGTAAAATCTTTTTCACACACACACACACCACACACACACAAGCACACACGCAGACACACACTGCCTCTATTTCTCTCTTTCTGAGTTGTAATTCCTGTTTAGCTATTAAATTTAATATAGATCTCAGTGAGCCTGGCAGACTTACACCTGTTGTGAAAGGATATACTAGTACATATACATGTAATTTATAGATCTACAGATATGTAATTATATATTTTTGAACAAGAATCTTCAATATAACTTCAAAACATAGACAGTGGACTCTCGTTATAAAGAACACTATTATAAAATATCTTGATATAACAAACTAATTTTCTGGTCCCAAAGTTGAAAAAAAACCTGGTTATAAAAATTATATTCACAAAGTTATTGTGCTGGCCTTTAGGAGTTTGTTATAACGAGATTCCACTGCAGTGAGTGAAGAATATGTATCATATTTATTTGTCATGTATCTGAATGGAATAAAGCAAGTATAATGAATCTCATATTACAAGATGGAAATCAATGTTTGCTTACCTGTCCTTGTTTTGTGTGAAAAGTGGCAGTGATGCCATCAGGAGAACTATCTATCTTCTCCTTCAGGATTGATTTTCCAATGATATCTTTTTGTTGAGGGGTGAGATTTGTGATGTCGGTGTCAGGTGTCTTATTTTGTGTGTATGTGTGATCGTGTGTGAGATTAGCGGTGAGGTGACATGAGTGTTGTTTTGCGTGTGTGTATGTTGTTTGGATGTGGCAGTTTGTACATGTTGTTGTGATGTTGTTGAGTGTTTCTTGGAAGTATGTGGGTGCTGATCGAATGGATTTGACGTGGATGCTGGCAAAACATGTCGGACAATCAATTTTAACTCTTTTGGAAGAACGGAAAACAGATGACAAGCAAAATAAACAAAACACATGATCACATTCTGTAGAACAGGGGCGAACCAGCATCCTTTGGCAGATTTGACATTTCATTGATTCATTATCTTTGGCGAGGCTAAATTTTCTCAAGTTCTCCTCCTCTTTGATTGTTATGGGACAGATAGTTTTGTTGAGCCCCGCCAAAGTTGCATCAAGGGAGTGGTCGATGGGGGGCCTTCCTGGGCTTTTTCGTTTACGTGGCCTCCCCCCAAGAATTGATTGCTGTGCTTTGGTGCATGTCAAACAGTTTCCTGCATCGGAGCGTTTGTGTGGCTCCCAAGATACCACCGGTTTCCATGAAGTGTTCTTTTTATGAAAGTTGGCATAGCAGCCCAAACAAAACTCTGATGGGTGAATATCTTTGACATCATCATCAACAGAAATAAAATCGCCAAATAGAGAAACATATTTACAAACTTTAAAAGATTTTTCATATTTACACAGTCTCCCACCACAAAACCTACATAATAAATCAAGACTCTGCATATGCCCTTCCAAACCACCACCAAGAGGACCCTGACATCGACCACTCCCTTGAGCAGACATACCAATTACACCGGAATTATATCGAAAATTACCAAATTTCACAGTTAGATACTGGTGAACAAAAAAAGGTTTACTACAAAGAAATAATGCTGTTAGGTTAAAATACGTCTCCTCTCTCTCAATCTACAATCCACATACTTCCAAAAACCTCTTAAAGATTGTTATAGAACTTTGAGAAGAATGTGTATAATAAATTGTAAAATTTGTATGTTTCTCACCCCTCCGTACGTCGATGAGGCTATCGGACGTACGAGGAGTTATATTATGAATATTCATGAGTTTGGGACCAATCCTCGGTATATGATAGGTCGAGTATATTGTTCACAATCGATAGCGACAGTTTTCCATCGATTATCAACTGATGAGGGGCCGAATTTCTGTCGGATTTGTGGCGCCAATCGCCCTGGAGACGTAGTTTTCCCGCGACGGGTATTTAATTGGTAGAGCGCCCACGTGCGGTGAACCTCCGCCAATCCAATGTGGCGCGCCGCATTAGTTTGTGCGCGCCGTGCGCCGCGCGTACATACGTGGTATGTGTGTATGTATATGTTTATGTGTGGAGACACACCAAGAATCTCTCAAATTCTTCGGAAGAGACGACTCAAATTTGCTGGGCACTGCTACAGAAGTGCTCATGAACCAGTGTCAAAACTTGTACTGTGGACACCAACACAACGACAATGGGTCCGTGGAAGACCAGATCATTCTCCAGAGATACATGTACTAGCCAACTGGGAAACACAGTGAAAGACAGGGATCAGTGGAGGACCATCGCCAAAAATGTTTTCGACCGTAGTGTTTGTGTGTGTGTGTGTGTGTGTGAGTGTGTGTGTGTGTGTGTGTGTGTGTGTGTGTGTGTGTGTGTGTGTGTGTGTGTGTGTGTGTGTGTGTGTGTGTGTTTTGTATGTATGTGTGTGTATGTATGTGCATGTGTGAGTTAGTGTGAAGGCAGTGGCATAGACAGGTCATCGCACCTGGGGGGGATGATTTGATGTCCAGAGGGGCCGATCAACATGCATGTCTAAATAAGTGCCCGCGTGCGCGCGCGTACACACACACAAACGCGCGCGTGTGCGCACGCACGAGCGCACACACACGCACACACACACACACAGTCACACACACTCACACTCCACACTCACGCACCACACACACACACACACACGCACACATATACATACAAATGCACATACACGCGCGTGTACACTGAACAAAATACAGACACACACGCAGATACATACCACGCCCGTATCAGGGATTTTCAAAGGGGGTGTGTAAGTAAAGAAAACGACGTTTGATACGGGTCCGCGTTACTCTTTTTGATTGCGAGGAGTGGCTGCCCGCCCTACAAGGTGAATTCCAGGGGCTCGCTTTAAAATTCCTTCTAAGTTCTAGGGTTCCGGGTGAGGGTCAGGGGCGGAGCCCCCTGAAGTTCACGGCTTATAGCAGTTTTCATTTTGACTCTCTACTAACACTGCTATTTTTTGTGAAGTGGACAGTCAACAATAATTAAAACCCACGCCATTTTGAAAGTGGGATGCGTTTAAATTTTGGCACTTCATCCGAAGGTATCATTTTTTTATATTCTAACATGTTTATACATGTAGCAGGTCATTTAAAAACAATGTGGTAATTTGTGGTGGTTCAGGAGGCAGAATCCCCTGAAGCTGAGGAGTTCTATGGGTTTTATAAGCATATTTTGACTCTGATAACACTAATTGTTTCGTGAAATGGACATTCAACAATAAGAGCTGCATATATTTATTTTGGTAAAACTAGCATGAAACTGCTTGGTTTAAAATCATTTTTCCTTGAAAGGTAAGGGGGATGATTATGCAGGCCATTCTTTACTCGGCCAAAGTGGGGAATACATCCCACCCCCCCCCCCCGATTTACATCAGGGTCCATTGCACCAGGGGCGCAAATCCAGGGGGGACGGGGGGACATGTCCCCCCCACGAATTTGAAGGTGGGGGACACAATATCAAATGTCCCCCCCCACGAATTTACGAATACATGTGTGCATAACTATCAAAATTGTAATAGTCTGTGGTTGTTTTTTCTTCACACACTACAGTTGATTTTTCCGTATCAAATTGTCCCAATATTTTCATTGGCCTGGTAATAAAATGTCAAAATTTTCGGCGCGCTCCGCGCGCAAAATTTGCAATATAGGATAACTATTTTTCGTGCAAGCGCCAAATACATGTGTGCATAACTATCAAAAATTTTTAATAGTCTGTGGTTGTTTTTTCTTTCACACAGCTACAGTTTGATTTTTCCCTATCAAAATATAGTTCCCAATCTTTTCATGGCCTGGTCTAGAAATGTCAAAAATTTTGCGGCGCGCTGCCGCGCGGCGAAAATTTGGCATATAGATAACTATTTTTCGTGCAAGCGCAAATACATGTGTGCATAACTATGGCAAAATTTATAATAGTCTGTGGTTTGTTTTTTTCTCAGCAATCACTACATGTTCATTTTCCCTATCAAATATAGTCGCCAATATTTTCATTGGCCTGGTAATAAAATCAAAATTTTCGCGCGATCCGCGCGCAAATTGGCCATATAGGATAACTATTTTCACGCAGCGCCAAATACATTGTGCAATAACTATCAAATTTAATAGTCTATGGTTTTTTTGCTTCTACCCACTACAGTTCATTTTTCGCGTATCAAATATAGTCTGCATATTCGCCATATATTTTTCATTGGCCTGGTAAATACAACTGTCAAAATTTTCCGGCGCGCTATTCCGCGCGGCAAACTTTGCAATAGGCTAAGCAATTTTTTCGCGCAAACAGCTCAAAACTTTAATGATTGGCGTAATATTTTAATGGTTTTGTAGTGTCTTGCGCTAGTTTTTCCAACATATTCTTGCATTACCTCTGTAAGCAATTTTTCAATTTTTCATTTTTTTTTGGGCGGGGGGGAGTGGGGATGGAGAGCAAGAAGATAAGAAAAGTCAAAATTTTCGGGACGTGCTCTCGCGCGCAATTTGCGATGTAATATTTAATAAACTAGGGACTTTTTCGCAAAGTGCGTCAAACTTGAACATTGTGTCCAGTTTGTAGCGGCCTCGCACATGTTCTGTTAAAGCATATTTTCGCAATTTGTCACTTTCTTTCGGGGGGGGGAGGGGGGGACAATATGTTTCCGCCAATATTTTCAATTGGCGTGGTAATAAAATGTCCATAATTTCGTCGCGCGCCTTCCGCGCGCAAATTACAATGTTAGGCTCGAGCAAAAGTGCTCGCGGCAAAATTGAATATTGTTAAGATTTAATGGATTTGTAGGCGCTTGCGTTGTATGTTAAACAAAATTTTTGCAATATTGTCAGGTTTTGGGGGGAGGGGGACTAAACATCGGAATGTCCCAATATTTTTCACATTGGCATGGCAGTAAACTGTCACAAAATTTTTTCGGCGCGGCATCCGCGGCCAAATAACAATGTATATTAGGCTAGCAATGGCAAAAATTGGATATTGTGTACGTTTTAATCGTTTTGTAGTGGCCTTGCGCGACTTTTAAACACAATTTATTCTTGTCATTTTTAATTTTAGAATTTTCAATTTGCCAATTTGCCGGCGCCGCTCGAGACCCGCGCGCAAAATTGCAGGTAAATATAATATAATGGCTAACAAATTTTCGCAACGGCCACTACATGAACACTATCTGCACGAGAGGGTGATCCCTCTCGCACCCTCCCACGTGTAAGCAACTGCGGCCACTCCCGCATCAGCATAAGTCTAGATATAAAAATAACGGACAGTTATATGATGATATAAATGAATGATAATACTTGCTCAAGTATATAGTATATGGCATCTTTTCTACCCTGGATGGGGATCCTGCTCGCCAACACGGCTCCGCACAACATTGTCCAAATTACGCCAAAAAATACGAAATCGTTTTGGATTAATTTGTCTCTGAAGGGGGCCCAAAACGTAAATTTAAACCGTGAAAATCAATTATTATTCTCAAGGAGGACATCCCAGGCCAGAAATGTTAAAATTTTTCAAGGAGGAACAATGGAGGGCGTTTTCATACCAATCAAGATGCAAGGATGTAGTAGCTTATATAACAGTTTGTCGGTGAAAAATCACTTATCAAAACATCTTTCATGAAACACTCCCCATGCAGATCCTTGCCAAAGCTAAACAATTTGTGCGAATTAGCCCAGTAATAACGAATTGAAAGTGGATGATATTCGGAATTTACTTTGTTTAAAAGGTACCGAAAAATGTAGTTTTTAAAGGTGAAAATGGTCGTTTTTTTCTTACCTTCGGAGGGTAACGCCCCGACCAAAAATCGTAAATTTTCTAAAGGGGGAAAATCGCAGAATCCTCGCGCGACGAAACGCATAATTAATTTGTGTAAATTAGCCAGAATAACGAATTTGAGTGGATGAAATACTCGATTAATTTGTACACTAAATTGAGCCAAAAATACATATTTTAAATGTAAAATGCATTTGTTTTCTTAGCCCCAGCAGGGATAACGCCGCGCCTCCCAGACCCACCCGTCAAAGCTATCGTATTTTTACGCCCACACTATACGACTTAAAGACAATGAATAAGACAGTATGCATAATGTGATCATTATATATAAGGACAAAACAATGTATAATCCCCAATCTTGCAACAGTATATAACGCCTATCTTTTAAAACGAAATTATTCACCATGTTTTTAGAAAACGTATTTAAGCCCCCCCCCCCCCAAAAAAAAACTAAAATTGCTATCAAGGCCTCGGCCCCCCAAAATAAAAAAAAAAATCGGACAGAGAAATGTTTTACATTGAAAATATTAATGAATAAAGCTGAAGTGGATACGTAAGCAAACACTTGATATTGATAGAAAGAAGATAATACAAATTTAAAATTTGTATTTACTATGCTCAAGACACGAAGTATTACTTTTATGCGTATTTTTCAACAGGTCCCCGCTCGCGGTCGGCTTCGCTCCCTCGTCGACCCAGTAAGCATTTTTTTTCGGCATAGGCCCTGCTTCCTGTACATCTTTTTGAAAGCCTGCAGTACAATCCTTATAATCTATGATAAAATGTACGCATTTAAAATACGTGTGTTAACGCATGCGCTAGAAACACCGTCTTTTCTATGCGGTATTTTCAAGAAATTGCGCTGCCGTGGGAGGGTATCCCCCTCCAAAACCCTGCCCCCTCTCGGTTTGATTTGCACCCTCAGCAAGTACCCCAATTACAGTCTTTCAACAAATTGACTGTACATCCT
>JZLH01S0636762.1:44323-55596 GCA_001188425.1 Eucidaris tribuloides | reverse complement strand
AACGCACTACCGCCGGATCGAATTTTGAGATCGACGCGAACGGAACGGTCCCCGTTCGGGAGCCTTTGCGAAAAATCGGATGGTGGAAAATCGCCAAATTCGGGGCAAAAAAGCCAAAACCGCCAAATAACGGTATTCATGTATTAGATGACATTTCAATGACATTCAAATACACCTGTACATCCTTAATTACATTCTGATATAATACCTCTTTCACGCTGCTTCCCCCGGTGGTTACCCGGTGAATTCACCGGGTAACCACCGGGAAAATTCGAACGCTGTCCTTTCACATTGGAAAACATCCTCCGGTGAATTTCGAGTGTGTTGCACCCTGCACTACTTGTTATGTGCATGCCATGGCCGACCAGGCCATACCTCCTTGATTATACAGGCGAAGTACTTTCGTACATGTAGGCCTACATGTATTGCCATGGAGGTAGAAACCAATTAAGCTAGGTGATGCATGCCGTCATTCGCACATTCGTCAGTAATTTTATAACTGAAAAAAAAACGCCTCTTTTGCGGATTTTACTAGGTTCCAGCATAAAAATGTCGCGCCCCAATTCCACCTGGTCTACTCAAATGTAACTTTGAATAGCTTTCGTTCATAAATACAACTTCTGATATGAATCTACTAGTAAATTTCGCCCACTGAGCTCTAACAACACATCAACAGTACAGAGATCACTGATTTCACCCGGAGAATTAACCGAGACACCCTTTCACGCTAGACTTTCCCCGGTGAACACCCGGTGGACACCCGGTGGTTCATCTGTGTTTACCCTGGACGTTTGGAGGGTAACATTTTTCGAAAATTTAATCGGAGGTTTCCCGGGAGTTCAACCGAGTGTCCTTTCATGCTGAGAGATTCCCCGGGTGTACCCGGGTGCACCCGGGTAAAATCTTGCCAGCGTGAAAGGGGTATAAGTCAGCCTATTCCCAGGTAATTATTAACATAACAATAGCTTTACTTCTGGCTGGCTTCAGTAGGTTATTTTAATAATAAGGCTCTAAGCTTATTCATTTCTGGAATGTAACTGTAATGTAATAAGGAATGTAAGTGGATTGTAAATGGAATGTAACTAGAATGTAAGTGGAATGTAAATGGAATGCAATTAGAATGTAATTGGAATGTAACTGGAATACAGTTGGAATGTAGGAATGCAATTTGAAATGTAACTGGAATGCAATGTGGAAAGTACACGTAACTGGAATATAGTTTGTAAGTGGAATGTAATTGGAATGTTATCTAAATGTAACTAGAATGTAACTGGAATGAAACTGAAAAGCAATTGGAATACACTTGAACTCAAGCCTGTCATTGTGGATGTGGATGTACACTTTACATCATATCAGGGAGGTGGGAGAGACCTCTCTGATCATAAATTAAATTTGGTGTTTTCAAAACACCGGCAAGCCAAACAGTTGAAGACCAATTCCAAACATTTAAAACCCCATTTGGATGTAGCATATTGATCAAGAATATGCTGTGCCATAAACTTACTGAAAAAAACCCAAATGAGCAAACCCTATAAGCAAGTAATGAACAATAATGTGATGTTTTGAATAAAGTAAACAAAACTGTGGTGGCTAGATGTTAATTGAAAAACTTGCCCGTGGCAGTGTACAGAGTTCAAGAGGATCCTTTCAGAAGGAGCTCTTCAAATATGGCCCATTTAAATGGTACTATGACATACTCATGAAAATGAGTTTTAATTGATAGTTAATTGTTGTTGGAAAACCATTCTATCGGAAATTACCTGGGAAATCATCTAATATTAAAATAATACAGTACTGTAAGAATGAAATATCATTATTTCTACACAAGTTCGCCCCGCCCACAAAAAAAATGCTGAAGCGTGCTTGCGTATCACGTGACCTCCGACGTCACCAATTGAACGCCGCTCTCTGATCTGCGAGCGAGCGAGCTTGACTTGTAACTTGCGCTAATACTACATGTACACGCAATATGCGAACAGTTAAAAGATCTGTCGCCAGTAAACAACAAACTTCGAGTCATTTTTAATCATTATTATGGCATATATATGGCCGTCCTCTATATCATCTGAAGTGATTCAGGATACAAGATTTCCATGACTGACTCGCATCTTAATTTGATGACAACTAAGCTCAGCAACTAAAACAAAATTTTGCCGCTAGGTTTCAGCTAGAAGCGTACGACGAGCGACACCGCTGCAGGGCCACATAAGCCAACATCGGCCGACATGAAAATCAGGAATATGAGAGACTATTTGAACAACTATTGTAAGTAATGCATATTCAAGCTAAAGTGTAATACATAATTTGAAGTATGTTATGATAACATACTGAACATGCATTTCGCGGACATGCATTCTTTTTACTTGTGTTGGTGTTTGTTTCCTGCATGCACGCCGCGAGTGCAGTAGTTGGTTGGCGGCGCGGCGCAGCGATGGGCCTCAGGTCCGTAGCTCCCCGCGGGCTCCCGGCCGATGCAGGTCAACTTCCTGCCCCTCTGTGTTGGACAAGACTGACAACGCCAAAATGTATATACACACAAACCAGAATGGTCCTGTAAATTGAGGCTCAAGTAGTTTCTGAGTCGATCGTTCAAATTTTAAAATTAACAGAATTGTTCGAAGAAAATTCCACGGGCCGTCTGATTTACCGGACCATTCTGGTGAGTATGTATACATTTGGGCAATGTCGATCTTGTCCAACACCGAAGGGCGAGAAGTTGACCCTGCATCGGCCAGGGAGCCGCCGGGGGAGCTACGGACCTGAGCCCTGTCGATCGGCTGTGCCGCGCCGCCAAGCCAACTACTGCACTCGCGGCGTGCAATGCAAGGAAACAAACACCAACACAGTAAAAGAATGCATGTCCCGAATTGCATTGTTCAGTATGTTATCATAACATACTTCAAATTACGTAAAACTATCTGCGGCATTCCGTGATTAGTTACGTTATCACTTTATGACAAACTTTGCTCAACATTTGGCTCTTACATGAAAATGCTTTCATATAATTGTCCTGTTTTGGTTACTGTCAATCTCTAGACTGGCACCCTACTTCACAACATCAAGCAAATCATGAGACATGTTTCAGTGGGTTATAACAAGAACTTTAATCATGGTTAGTTTACGTTACGAAAAGAGGACATCGGAAAAAAATGACAAGTCTTTGTCCTCAAAGTTTCCAACCTGTTTTCAACTGACACAAATTGTGGTATTCATGCTATTTCTGACATCTTTGCTAAGTCATTTAATATATAATTTACTGATAAAAATCTTTTCATTTTTAACTACAACAGCAAAAACATGGTTAGTTACATTACGGTTAGTTACGTTACATTTTGTCGATCCACACAAATTCTCGTTTATTCATGTCTTTTTCAGATTTAGGTATGCATATGTGGGCTTTATTACTTTCAACACAATGAGAAGAGGCTATGGCATGGAAAAACTGGCAGAATAAATGATAGTTTTCATAAAAACGAGATTTAGTCACACTAGTCCACATGTGGTATTTCATGTATGGTTCTGATTCTCCTAGAGGGTGCTGTTGAAGATGTAAAATTTAGAGTGGAAATGATGTCCCCATTGTTTTCTTCATGATTCATACCCATTCAAACCATTAAAATTTAATATTATTCCAGATAGAGCAATTATATAATTTGTGATTTGGTCCAGTATTTCACGAATTGCCATCTACACTTTAGCTTGAATATGCATTACTTACCAATAGTTGTTTTCCAAATAGTCTCTCATATCCTGATTTTTCATGTCGGCCGATGTTGGCTTATGTGGCTGCAGCGGTGTCGCTCGTCTTGCGCTTCTAGCTGAAACCTACGGCAAAATTTCGTTTTAGTTGCTGAGCTTAGTTGTCATCAAAATTAAGGTGCGAGTCAGTCCATGGAAATCTCTGATCCTGAATCACTTCCAGAATGATATGAGAGACGGCCATATATATGCCATAATAATGATTATAAAATGACCTCGAAGTTTGTTGTTTTACTGACGACAGATCTTTTAACTGTTCGCACTGCGTGTACTGTAGTATTACGCAAGTATGAGTCAAGCTCGCTCGGCTCGCAGATCAGGAGAGCGGCGTTCATTGGTGACGTCACATGTTAACAGCTTGTTTTGCATATCGGGGCCAAAAAATGTGGGCGTTCCAACTAGTTTTTATTTTAGTGAATAACTCAAAACCTGAAACTTGCATCGAGAATTGAAGTCGATATTGGAATTCTAGATGAAAAAAATACTCTAAAAAGATTAGATTTACCCAGTTGTGATCAGTTTTTATCGTCATTAGTACCTTTAATAAGTGTTGTTGAACAATTTGGCAATTGAACTACAATCCATTAAAGGCATCGTATAACAATGTTTCCACTTTAAAAAATCTGAGCTACATGATTCCCCATGCTTGTACTAGTGTCTTTGATACGGTCTAAAAATGAAGCCCTGAAAAAATTGCAGTGTAAAACAATCATTAAGTGCTTTAAAAAAAGTGAAAATCATTGAGATACCATTCCAGCTTTTCTCCATAGACTGCTGTGTTGCAGAATTTCCTATCGCCCAATATAAAATTAATGTGCCAATTTGTATCTTGCCATATTGTACTAGTGACAGCAACTGTCCAAACTTTTGTGTTCTAGGGTGTTTATTTGTCCATTCAAACACTGTCAGATAGCAAAGTTTGACAATTTTTAAACGGGTCTTCCACAGTGTTATATAGTGTCTTTAATCAATCTGTCTATCACAAATTCACAATGTTTGAAAACTGCATGTTCAGTGGTTTATGTAAAGAGTCCATTGAAATTTGAGATAACTCAGTCTCAACATCAGCACTACATTTTCACAATTTCCTTTGATACATGTATAATAGAAACGTAATGAAATCGGTATGAAATATACCTGTAGGCATAACATATGTTGTACTACATGTACATGTATGTTTTAATTTCATGTATCACACAAGTTCATTCACCCTGTATTTATCTGAACAAAGTCCCTATACCTCTACTTTTAAAAACATACCCACTGTTGCTTTAAAGGCACTGTATAACAGTGTTTCCAGTTTAAAAAATCTGTGCTGCATGATTCCCCATGCTACCAGTGTCTCTGACATGGTCTAAAAATGAATCCCTGAAAAAATTGCAGTTTAAAACGATCAGTAAGTGCTTCAAAAAAGTAAAAATCATTGAGAGACCATTCCAGCTTTCCCTCATAGACTGCTGTGTTGTAGAATTTCCTATCGCCCAATAGGAAATTACTGTGCTAATTTGTATCTGCACATATTGTACTAGTGACAGCATAACTGTCCAAACTTTTGTGTTCTAAGGTGTTTATTTGTCCATTCAAACACTGTCAGATATGTCAGATAGCAAAGTTCGACAATTTTTTTAAACGTGTCTTCCACAGTGTTATATAGTGTCTTTAATATTTTTGTACAAATGCCAACAACAGTTACATGTTGCAAGAAGAGCACTTAATGGCCAAATAAGGGGCTCACGAGACAATGACACATGGTGACCTTGGCTGTCTGACCAAAACAATAAGTACTGGTATTGTGGATGATAAGATATAGTGATATTATGTATGCCTACAATAGGCCCCTACTTGTAATAATGTGTGCTAAAATATGTGTTCTCAACAGATATACCGTAGTAGCAATTCATGGTGCGTAGTATTGTGTTAATCATTTTATTAAATAAACCTACATTACACAAACATACACACACTACAAACACATATACAAATATACACACTCACAAATACACAATATACATTCTCACAACCATACACACCCAGAGTGTGTATGAACAATGGAAAATTGTGGCAATGGGTAATAACTGTAATGTAAATGTACAACGTGTGACCAGCCGGCCAGCCCCACTGACACAGTATTATGAGTATAATTTATGTTCTGTCATTTTCCCTGGAATTTAAATTAATTTAATCATAAGTACCTGATCATCCTAACCCTGATGATGTGTAAAAAAATATTCTGCTACAATTTGACACTAGGGTTGCAAAATTCCCGGGAATTTTCAGAGTGGAAAATTTCCATGGGAATTTTCGGAAATTTTCCGGAAATATTGGGAATTTTCGGCAACTTTCGGAAACTTTCCATATTTTCATACATTTGACATTTGAATTTAAAAATTAAACTGATCATTTCATCTAATATCAGAAATGTTGTGATATCAAAATATTTAATTTAAAGGAAGATGTAGTTAGCAACTAACAGGAATAAGTTAAGAAAGATTTTGGGGTAACTTTCAGTTCTTGCCAACCGATTAGATCGCACTCGCACTGGCCTCGAGGCTCAAGCTAACCTGACGTGACAGATGCATGCTGCCCGACGTGTGTTAATCGCGCCGTATTAATGTATGCACTGTTTGAATCAACTAGCCCCTCCCCCCATAACCGTTTTGGCGATCTTTATCGAGGGAACAAATTCACAAAGCCTTGCTGAGGGTACTATAATTGTCACACAGTACCCCTTATTTAGCTTTATCACCATGTATCACAATTCTGACTACTCTCGGTGAGAGTCACTATGGCAATTTTCCTGTATTCTTTTTAGTTGCTTGCTACATCTTCCTTTAGCACAAATAATAAAGGAGATGTAACAATGTCAAATCAAACAGTGACTTATGTTTATTTAGTTCAATCATGAAACATTACAATAACTTGGCTTTGTTTGCAATTTGTGCATAATATCATTTCAACCAAACTTCTGATACACACCAGCGGGATGTGAAAGTGTAATCCAACTTTTACGTACATGTATACTCAAAATAAAATTTGTGAATTAAGAAAATATGGACAGGCCCAGCCACTCCACTCTTTGAATAGATTTAGACATTTCAGCGGATTATTTCAATTCATGCACATACACTGCACACATTTTACATTGCAATGTGAGATCAGACAGATTACATCATTTAGACTGCAGTATACATCTCATCCATACATTTCTAATGTGTGTAGTAATATTTTGATTTCGGCTGATTTTTCCTCATGAAAGGCCCAGGCAAGCCAAAAGAGAGGCAAAAAAACATATTTTGCATGTGAAGAAGTGCTATAGATCAGACTACTAATGAAATTTTCCAAAAATAAAATAATTTATCATTAAATTTGATAAAAATGAAAATTCCCAAAATTCCCAATATTCCCAGCCCATTGAAAATTCCCGAAACTTTCCCTGGAAAATTTCAAAAATTCCCAGAAAGTTTCCGACCCTTTGCAACCCTATTTGACACTACATGTAATTCTACACATTCACTTACATGTACTGTACATGTGTTAGCCACTTTACAGTACATTATAATGGGTCAGGAAGAACCCTTATATTGTTTTGTTTGTGTGCAGGAATACATTTTACCAATAGAATAGTCTAATCAACATTGTGTAGATATTCCCATCCACTTGTATCTACAGGAAATTGCTAAGAATACTGCACTAAACACAGTATGCTAGCATTATACTCAAGTTACAGTAGCACGTTGAATGCACTGTTTTGTGCAGACGGTGAATTTACTAATCTTGTTTCAGCAATTCAAAGCACGTTCTCACGTCACTGTACAACTCCTGTGCATTTACATTCTGTACAGTACCGTACATCAATTCAGAATATTCAGTCATAGAAAAATACCACTACTGAGTGGTTTCCCCTGAGGCATAAATATTTCATTGAGTACGTATTTATGTATTTTTATTTTCAACTGTACATATTTTTTCTTTTCCTTAAAGGCATCGTACATACAATGATTCAAGTTTTTACAAAATCTGAGGTACACAGTTCCCCATGCTACATGTACCAGTGTCTCTGATATGGTCTAAAAATGAAGCCCTGAGAAAGTTGCAGTTCAAAACAATAATTATGTGCTTTTAAAAAGTGAAAATCATTGAGCGACCATTCCAGTTTTCCACATAGATTGTGTTGCAGAATTTTCAACAGCTGACAAATAATTCATGTGCCGATATCTCAAGAGTGACAGCAATAACCGTCTAAAGTGTTCTAGGGTGCTAATTTGTCAATTCAAACTAGTGTTGCACTTTAGAGAGTCGACTAGTCGCCCACCAATAGTCGCGACTCCGACTATTAGTCGACTATCGGTGTTCAGCGTCTTAGTGTGTTCAAGACTGGTGGTGTGGGGTGCATGGTTGTCACAGTCGGAGTCGCAGTGAGTGTAACATATACGGCAACACATGTATGATAGCATTGCACAATTATAGGCTGATCCAAGTACATTTTGGCAGTTCTGTTTGATGATAGATTATGGCCGATTCACAAGGAAAAACGTAAAGGAAAAGAATAAAGAGTCAAAAGATCAAGCAGCCGTACACATACACAATGCCATCATTTGCCATGACACAATGATTGGTAGTTCTGTTCAATTTTTACGTCTTTTTGACTCAGTTTTTAATACAAATTAACATGTGATAAAAAGTTGACTAGTGCGTTCCGATAGTCGGAGTCGCGACTCCGTGTAGGCAGTCGCGACGACTTTTCGCGACTTAGTCGTGAACACTAATTCAAACACTGTTAGATATGTCAGATAGCAAAGTTTGAAAAAAATTTTAAATGGGGTTTCCACAATGTTACAGTGTCTTTAAATTTTGAGTTGGTTTACTTCCTTTCGCAGCATATGCTGATTATTAACAGGAAGTGCAGCCCCAGTTAGTGTTGAACGCAGCAAGTAAGCATGACCCGGATAAAGGAGAAGGAAATACTCATGTATACTGTACATGTCATTCTTCTGCCAATATTATGTCAAAAATTACGTTCAACTGTACATTTTTTTATAATTTACAATAGGAATGCCAATGGTAACCCATATGCCCATGTTGTACAGTATGCTTTGCACACAAACTACAGAAATCAAAGTTTGTATGCTGCATACACATGTAAACACCTTAATACATGATGTAAACTGTTAAAAACACATTTTTTTAAGTTCAACACAAATGTTCATACTTGAAAAAGACTACAGATTAGCCTACCCTGTGGTTTCACTTTCAGCATGTACGTATGTAAACTATATGAGGATCTTTGCAATCACATATTTTTTTAAAGTTCAACATAGAATTTCATAAAAATTGATGATAGATTTGTCTACCCTGAAGTTTCATTTTCAGATTCAACATGAAAATATTGAGCTATTACAATAAATATGAATAGCCCTTTCCACAATAAAATTTTATTTTAAATTCAAATATCAATAACAAATCTAATTCATGGTGTAGACAAATTTTGGTGCATCATTTCCTATATATCACAAAATGGACTTCAATTGCCAGTGTCTGCACATGTTTTGTGGTAAATTCTGCTGGCCACTAAAGCTGGTCTCATGACACCCCCCCCCCCCCTTTCCCACTGACAACCCCACTTCATACTACTGTACATGTGCTGTTTTTAACTCTTTTAAGTTTTAATACCACTGTCAAAAGGCACCGCAGACTGTAGGGCTTGTATGTGATCTGAGTGTGGTACAAACAAAAGGATAAACTTAATTGCTCAAAATAAATATGTCAATATGCAGGGGCACTGTAACAAATAAACTTGAAAATTCCACTCCCAGTACATGGAATTTGTATGACAATGAATAACAAACAGCTTTCACCTTGTAAAAAAAAATGTGAGGGTGAGGCATCCCAATATCAGCCTGACTTTTCTAACTAGTAGAAACTCTGTAAAAATGTAAATTATGGATTCCTATGGGGGATTAAGAACAGGCATACAATATCTGGATGGAGATTGTGTTGTTATCATGGTGTAGTGACAATGCCATGAAAATAAAGATGGCAAAAATCAAGTGTACAGAGTGTAGCCTACATGTATGTATATCAAAACATGAATTATTCATAATGTAGAAGTCTTCATTCACTGAAGCTAACAAAATTCTAAAAGGAACTGACTGAAATATCCCCAGGACTATATCCTTAGTATAGTATTGCATGATGTAATGACAGATTTGCCAAAATAGCAAAACATAGTGCTAAGTGGAAGCATCATTACAAAACACAACAGCTCATTTGTAATCTTTTGCATTATTAATCACCCACATTACTGCAAAGTGATTATGATTGACAAACAGTACATTATCATCGCCAACCACTCATCTGACAACAGAAACAAATTGTACTGGTAGACACAAAATGAATCACATGACAGAAAATATTGGACAGTCATACTTGAATTTCATGGTTGAAAGGGAAAATACATCAAAACAATAGTCAACTCAGGCCAGTTCCATGCACCACAAGAAACATGTATCTCACTTGACACCACGTGTATGGGGTTAGTACATGTAGGGACAGTGAATTTCCATTAAAAAAAAATTGTCTTTTCCGTCTCATTAAATCTGGAATTCCATTTCAATTTGCCTGAAAAACTGGAAATTTCATTTTGCCATAGATTTTGTATATAGGCCTTCTTAGAATAACAATTCTGTTTCAACAGAACTTTATACGTGTATATATATTACATACATTGTTTCACCACCAATCTGTGCCTTTGTTTCAACTTTATCTAATTTCTGTTATAAATGTCATGGGTTTTTTTTCCTTTCAAAATGTGAACATTTGGTGAAAATACAAGTTTTTGGGGGATTTTTTTTATTAATTCCGTTCATATTACGCTATTGTGGTCACTGTCCCTTTGTGAGAAAACTGTATAAAAGTATGTTGACACAAGCTGTTCAAGATCAATGACCACACCTACTGTACATAACTCTAGCACTACAGGCTACAGCAGGAAAAATATCTTGGTATATCCACGGAGGTAAAAAGAGATCTAACATAAGCAGGAAATGGTAGAAATCCTGCTGCTTTTGACTGTTTCACCTCAACTTGGACCATAAAAAAATCAATTTGGTCAGTGGGCGACTCTGAACAAATGACCCCTGGCCTGGCCCTGCACTGTGGCTTTGTGATCAGTCAGGTGGGAGGAGGCAGTGGTGCATGCAGTAGTGGGTGGGGTCAAAGTCCAGTATTTTGTTCAGATTTGAACAGTACCTGGGGTGCCTGCGCTATGATGGAAACTTGAACAATAATGAAAATAGTAATATACAACATTTTTAGAGCTCCTGATACAAACTTTGTAGGTGCTGTGAGACCAAATTATTGCTATATTTGGGCTGCAATCACATTCATTACAGTTGAATGTTTCTTTTACAGCAACTCATTGAGACGTTACCAGATTGAATGACAGGACCTTTGGTTTCAGTGATTCAGTTTGCCTTCTGTGCATCCAAGCTGTCCGGAAGTGTCTCGAGGAGATT
>JZLH01S0636758.1:83149-94596 GCA_001188425.1 Eucidaris tribuloides | reverse complement strand
AAGGCCATCCCAAAACACAACCTTTCCGTAGAATTTATACAGGTGACTTAGACCGAGACTGAAACCACTAAAAATTGGCCTTGAGGCCAGCCTCGGATACAACACTTGTGGATGGTGTCTTGTACTTTTCCTTGACTGACCCCACCCATCCAGTTACATCGTGCAAACGTTGATGGAGACGGACCTGTACAAGCTGCTGAAGACCCAGAAGCTGAGCAATGACCATATCTGCTACTTCCTCTACCAGATCCTGAGGGGGCTCAAGTACATCCACTCGGCGAACGTCCTGCACCGTGACCTCAAGCCCAGCAATCTGCTGCTCAACACGACCTGCGATCTCAAGGTGAGATGGCAGCAGCGATGGGGGAGAGCAGGAGTGCTGTTAGGTTAAAGGCCCACTGTCAAGGTTGAACTCAACCACAGAGAGAATGTCAACTTGTCCTGGTGGAATACAGGCACATATTCACAAACATGGACTGTTTCAGTGCCATAGTCTACAGATTGTGGGAAAAACAATGTTGTATGGGTGTCATTAGTGCACGCTTTTTATGATTTTAGTCAAAAGAGGGATGTGTTTTTCAACCTGTCATGACAGTGGGCCTTTAAAGGGCAGTAACATGATTGGGAGAAGTGAAAAGTGCCTCAAGAACTAAATGAGTTGAAACATATACTGGCTAGAGTTTATGTTCAAGCTGGAATAATTCATCTTGAATTTGTTTACATGAACTTGAGGAGAAACGAGCATTAACTGACCAGTATTGACCAGTACTGTTAGGTTAAAGGGCAGTAACATGATTGGGAGAAGTGAAAACTGCCTCAAGAACTAAATGAGATGAAACATTTACCAATATATACATTGGCTCAAGTTTATATTCAAGCTGGAGTGATTCTTCTTGAATTTATTTACTTCAGGTGAAACGAGCATTGATTCATCAGTATTGATCCCATAGAAAACTACACAACAATTTTTACCGTCTCAGCGTTTTCTGATAATAATTATACAATTATACAACAAAGAGGAAATGTATGACTATGAAAATCTATAAACAGTGAACTTGATTCTGGGAGCAATGTGTCCTAAATTGAGGACTGACTTCTAATCTTGCAATTACCCAAAGTTTAATACCCATGCAATCTGTTGAAAGTTACATGTGTCTCACAGTCATTGAGGGAGGAAAAATAAAAATTACCCTCAGGGTGCTTCCCACTGAGTTTTTGAAATTATGTTGCAAATGGGAAATTACTGACATTTTGTTTGGGGGGGGGGGGGCAGAAATTTTCAAACCCTACTTTTTTTTCTCAGATTTTACTAGATTTTGAATTTGAAGTACATTAGTTTGATCACTAAATGAGGGTCTTGCATGCACCCCCGGGAAAAATTCTGCATATGACCTTGCATGTAATTGCAATATGCAAAGACTAATCAGTGACATATCATGCCAAATTTCCCATCCAACTTGTCATTCGTGGGGGAGATATTTCAAATGATCAAGATGAAGTCCTTGATGTCGAGATGTGCAGTGAGTGACACCACGACGAGTGACCTACTTTGACGCCAGATCTCCTTGAGGATGCACATCGCGAAACATATATCTGTCTGATTGGTGACATTTATGTCTCATTTGTAGTCCAACTGGAACAAAGTATGGGCATCTGTATCACTTAGTGAGAGCATTTGAGAATATAAATTGTCTGCATTTGTGTGTACAGTTCGTTATAGTTGTGGCAAGTAGTCTAGTGTTGGGTAGTTCATGTTGTATTCATTGTGGATAGAGTTGATTATGTTGATCCTCTTTCACCCTGGATGAGGTGATTGCATTGACTTCTTGAGAATCCATTAATGTACTGTATATGCTGAATATTTCGCGGTGGTTTTATTTTCGCGAATTTCACGACTTACTGAACGCGAAAATTTTCACTTCTTGATATTTCTGTACAAAGTGAATGTAAATACAATAAAATCGTGAAAATATACACTAGCGAATTCTCCGTCTTGAAGCAAAATCGCGAAAATATATGGACTCGAAATATTAAATGGCGTATACAGTATCTGTCAAGCATATGAAGATATGTGAGATCATTGATTAAACCTGTTGAAGACTGAGTCCGAGATATCTGTGGCTGGGTTCTATGGCGAATGCATGTTATATCAAAATCAAACCGTCTCCAATGGGTTAAATAAATAATTGAAATGAATAAATTGTAGATGTATGAGGTCAAAGACTTGGAAAATTAAACGGACATATTTCTGAAATCAAAATGTATTAATGAATTTTAATCTGATTTAATTCTAAATCGGGTTTACAAATAGATATGCCTTGATTTGGCATTGTATTTGCCTTCAAGTCGTCTTATTGAGTTGTTTATTTCATATTAAAGAAATTATATCTTTTACATTAATACCTTACCTTGTTTACATAAATGCCATGAGAAACTGGTGATCCTGACCGAAAACAGCAATTATATGTACAATTATATGTCAAATGATTGTACGTCATAAATTTTACTTGAGGGTGTTGGTGCATGAAGGTTAAAAGGTCTTTGAAGGTTGTAAAATATTGATTTCAATCTTCAATTCCTGAGCAGATAATATCACAGTTTCTTGGTTGTTTTTTCTTTTTTTAAGATGCCATCTGCTGCCAGTGTGAAGGAGAGTTTAGTATTTTAGTAAAGATTAGTTTTGATTTTGTTTGGAAGGAACTAATATCAAATGAAAAAAATTGACTTGTTTTGAAACTCAAATGTTTCTGTTATGAAAACTAAATGTCACTCATGGGTTATTTATTCAAGTAGTTGTCATGCTCTTCAATAATGTTTGATTACCATATGTTCCAATGAGTACACTTGTTTAACAATTCCGTATTTGAAAGATGTACATTTTAAAAAACTGAACTAGAATATACACGAGTATATTCAGTGGAACATGTTTGGGGGGCATGTGTAAATTCTCCCCAAGCAAACATTATTGAAAAATATGAAATCTTTTTTGCGCATATAACCCGTAAGTGAGATTGGAACATGACAAAAACATTTGAGCTTCAAAGAATGTCAATATTTTTCTCTTCTTGCTGTGCAGAGATTAAATCATGGTTTTCTTTTTTGAGAAAATGTCAGTTTGAAATACATCTATAGTCGATAAACAAAGATGTATGCTAAATTAACTGCAAAGAACATTATTTGAATATATATTGAGGCTTGAACTTCTTAGTCCACTCTCATAGGTAGAATTTTATGTTATGGGCATAAGACTCTCACTCCATGGTTCTGAGAAGGTTAAACAGTGGTGTTGCTGCTAATCCGTGGGCCGGGGGGGGGGGGGGGGGTCGGTCCGAACGTTACTTGCTTTTGAATTTTAGAAACTCAAAGCCCTCAGATTGCTACATTGAAAACATTCAACTTAGTCACGATTGACAAGCAATCTTTGCTACAGTTGGACTCTACCAAATTTAAAAATCAGTGGGTGAAACATCGTGAAAGCTACATCCAGTGTGTGAAACCTACACTTCCAGTACAAAATACCACCTAAGCAATGGCCCAGTTTCAAATGATATATGTTTCCAAAAGGTGATAACGAGTTCATTGCAGATTTCAAACACTATTTTGTACCATTTTTTAGCTTGATCAGATCTGAACAAAATCTGTTTGTCATGTAAATCAGAAACACAATATTTGAATAGTGTCTTCCAAGTGACATTTCATCAGAAAATTGCAGCATTTTGCGTGGTTTTGAAATAAAGCTAATCCCAAGGTATTATCTGCAGAAAGCCTAGGTTTTCTTATTGCATTTTGTTTTTCTGTTTCCCACAACTCTGATCTCAAATGACTATTTTCCCCATGTTCTTCTTCACCTCTCCAGATCTGTGATTTTGGTTTAGCCCGAATAGCAGACCCGGACCATGACCACACAGGCTTCCTGACCGAGTACGTGGCGACGAGGTGGTACCGCGCCCCCGAGATCATGCTGAACTCCAAGGGCTACACCAAGTCCATCGACATCTGGTCCGTGGGCTGCATCCTGGCCGAGATGCTGAGCAACAGACCCATTTTCCCTGGGAAACACTGTATCCTTAATGGAAGCAACCACTTAGATTCCTGAAAGTGTTGTTGTAATCGTTTGTACCCCACCCCCCCCCCCCAAAAAAAAAATAGAGACCAGACTTTTCTGAATCAAAAATGCAGAGACCACATTTTTTACAAAATGCAGAAAACAAGGGACATGGAATTAAACAGAAAACATGCATGATTTGGCAGAATTCCCTGTTTGCAGAATAACTAAATGTGGGGAAAAAATAAAGAGACCAGACTTTTCTGAACCAAAAATGCAGAGACCACAATTTTTGCAGGAAAAGGGGGGCGTGGAATTTAACAGAAAACGTGAAAAAAGGTGTGATTTGGCAGAATTCCCTGTTTGCAGAATAACTAATCATGGGAATGTGTCGTAGCTTAGTGGATAAGACCTTGGCTTCCTGATTTAGGGATCCTTGATTTGATTCATTCGAATCCAAGCCTTGGCGATTTTATCCTTCATCCCTATTATAACCCTGTATCTTGGATAGGAGTAAAGCCATTGAGACAGAAATACCTCAGCACGTTAAAGGTAAATGACATGATTGGGGTAGTCCTCAACTTGGGCTGAAACTACTCTAGAATCAAGTAAACTATGCAAGGATTCTCCTGTGAAAATCTTGTAGTCAAACGTTGACTCATTCTTAAATAAACAATGTCAATGTCACTCGTAGCACGGACACCTGCTGTGTGGCTCTCTATGGGGCTTATTTTTATCGTACCCGGAAAAAAATAAGATACTCCTATGTTTATGCTTGATTCTCCTTAAGTAAACAAATTACAGACAAATCCTCCCAGGTGGGAGATCCACTCCTGCTAGTGTATAGTTGGTATATATTTCAACTCATTTGGTTCTTGAGGCATTTTCAAGTGTTCCCAATCATGTCACTAACCTTTAAAGAAGCCACCACTATATCAAAAAAGAAAAAGAAAAGAAGAAACAGATGGTCACATATGCACAGCAGTACATGGGGTTGAAAGCCTGTGGGTAATAGTGATGAAGTTCATTTTTCTAGTCCCTGTCGTCTCTGATGATGATCAATCAATAGTGATTATAAGAGTCAAAATAAGTGTGACCGGATCTAGCAAAACCTGGTGGAAAAAGACTATTTTACAAGCTACATTTGGGTACATACTTCACAAAAATTGAACAGTTATGAGCAAAGTTATGAGAATTTAATTTTTTGATTTTGTGTGGTATTCAATGGGTGTTTTGTTCCTTTAAAAACACTGTATAACATTGTGGAAGTCCCAATAAACATTTGCCCCCAACCCCAATAATTTTGACAAGTTTAAAAATTCATAAAACATATTGCAGAATTACATTTAAAAAGTAGTGCAGAGCATTACAAAAACATTAACAAGCTCTCTTTGTTGTCACAGTACAATGTATAAACCAAATGTTTTTGTAAATCGCATTATTACATTCCTGTAATATTGTTATGTATTAACGCCATGGGGTTATCAACCTATCAAGTCGCATAGACTTTTACTGATATACCCCATTTCACACCTTCAAATTAATTAATATCTGCAGTATTGTATTTTGTTTTTCATATAGTGTAGTTCCAATTCCAGTTCTCCCTATGAAATGTTTATTGTGATGATTTATGAAATGTTTATTGTGATGATTTATGAAATGTTTATTGTGATGATTTATGAAATGTATGTTTTTTTATCTTGTAAATATTGTATATATTGTTTTTTATCTTGAAGAGTGAAATAAAATCTATCAATCAATCAATCAATTAAACTTTATATAAAAATTCTGCTATACAACACTTCACTCGTAAAATGTTATATTCTAAATTTGTATACAGAGCGTGCCAAAACTTCCAACATTTTTGCCCCACACCTCATCTGAAAAATGGATCAACACCCCTGTCTATGCTTTAACAAATAACAACATACACGATGGAATCTCTAGCTCCATCAGACTTTTTGCAGATGACTGTCTTGTTTACAAAACCATCAAATCACAGAGAGATGAAAATTCTCTTCAACAAAAATTGCTTAAAGTGATAGGCTAACATTGTGGAGCTTCAATTTAAAAGATGAGCTATATAGTAGTGTTTGAATGGACAAATAAACACCCTAGAATACAAAAGTTTGGAAATTTATGCTGCCACTGGCAAGATATGAACGAATAAACAATTAATACTCGGGGCGAGTAAAAAATAGCGTAGATCTACACGCAGTAAGTCTATGGGATGAAATGGGCAGGTGAATCCAGTCAACTAACGATTTTCACTTTTTTAAAGCACTAAGTAATCAAAGACACTGGTAGCATGGGGAATCATGTAGCTCAGATTTTTTTAGCTGTGGTAAATGTTAGCCAGTGGCTTTAAATATGTTAGCTGGGCAGATGAGTGGGGCATGAGATTCAGCCTATCCAAATGTATCACTATACGGATATCCATGGGGGAAATAAGTCCCACCTTAATAATCGTTGGTTGTCCGGCAGGAAGGCCCTGGCACATGTTCCCGGCAGAAGGGCCTCAACACTTCATTTTCTCCAACTTGAAAACTATTGGCTCTTTTCACATTAAATCAAAGTAGTATGATATTTTAAGATCCTTCTGTCAGTCTGTTAAATGCAAAAATCAAATAAGGCAATGTTCCTTAAAAGTTTTAGAAAAGTTACTGTTAAGGCCCTTCTGCGAGGAACATATGCTAGGGCTGTTCTGCCGGACAACCATCGATATTCCGTGATGGGCGTAGCCTTCAAAGAAACAAAGGAAAGTAAATACCCAATAACCCTACTGCAGTGTTGTTCTATGAATTACATTTCCTTGACTTTGGGCCTTCTTGCCACGCTAGACCTGGACCAGCTGAATCACATTCTGGGAGTCCTGGGCTCACCGTCCCAAGTGGACCTGGACTGCATCATCAATGAGAAGGCCAGGGCCTATCTGGAGTCACTTCCGCACAAGCCTAAGATGTCCTGGGACAAACTGTTCCCTCATGCAGATGTCAAAGGTAGGACTAGTGTTGTATCTTTAAGGTCATTTTCTATCCGGAAACAGTTTCGAATAACCTAAACAAACAGATTGACTGTCATAATATTTGTTTTGCTGTTGATGTTCCTATAATTCCCACTGACAAATGAAGAGTTACAGTCCTGTGAGCATGTACTTGCAAGACTACAGTGTTTAAAAGGAGGAAAACACTTAAAAAGCTGAATGTTCCTTCCTCTCTGAATTGATGAGACTCACCATTAAACCTTGCCGCCCCCCCCCACCCCCAGATTGACCTGTTGCATTTCTCACATTCAAGAGGTCAGACTTTCTCCCCCAGCAAGTCGTAATGACCTTCCATAATACCAACTGCACTTGAGAGCTGAGATGAGATGAACTTATGAACTTTGTACACACACATCGCAATAATCGCAATGACAGATTCATAACCGGGTTTACTTTTGAAGGTCGGTGCCCGGTCGGATAACCATACCAATACACCTTTAGGTAAGACCAGAAACTATCAAGAGAAATAGCGGAAGACTATGTTTCAATGATCTCTACTTAGCAATTAGGTATGAGGGATGGAGTCCCAACAAGCAATAATTTATTCAAACAGCTGCTAGGTTTCTAAGGACGTACAAAAGAATTCTTCGGGTGCTTTAGTGTCTTTGATGATCGATATTCCAAGCCGCCAACTTCATAGGAAGAACGGAAGATGAGTTGGATATGTGATAAAGTTTCACGAAAATTTCACTTGTTTCTTGGTAAAACAATGTGATTTTTTGCCCTATGAGTAAGCTTGACAAGTGAAAACAAATGGTGTAAGAAACTATTTCGGCAAGCTTGAATCAAAGTCATATTTTATCAAAAATGTTGGAAACCACACCTTTCTTTTATGGCAATTTTGACACTTTTCCGATCAATTCCGGCAAATAAATTTGAGATACTATGATCGTCAAATATAGTGCTCTTTGATAAACTATGCTAAAAGAGTGCCCTGGGCGTGCCCATTGTAGTAATGTCCATCTTTATTTCATTAATTTTTGCCGTTTTTCTTTTCGCATGTCCCCCCCCCCCCCCACCCCGAGTCTGAAATTTGTGTGCTTACCCATTCTTTTGCTATGGTTTTACAGCGAAAAGTAATTATCATTACAAAAACATTTCTTCCTTTGAAAGTAATTAGTGATTAAACAGTCAAGCAGAATGCTATTGTCTGACCACCTGCAAGCCTGATCTAGTTAACCCTTTGCATGCAAGTGTTGCAATTTTGCACATTCGTACAATTAAATTCAATAATCGTAATAATTAGTTTTCTCCGTTACATTTGTATGAGAAGAGTGAACAAAATGTCAGAATGCTTAAGTAACATCTATAGAATGGTTACCAGTATCAATAGTGCAATAAGAAAAGCAAGATTTAAAGAAAATATTGAAACAACAACAATTGTCATTACTATCCCATCAGAAATTAATTCAGCATGCAAGAGTTTAATGCGTACGCAACTTATTTTCAAGTGGCGGCTTTGAACATAGTATCTGTATATACCGTGAAACCTGTATGTAAAGACCAATTAATTCTGTTTTTGATTGTCCCCAACAAATTTCATTGAAACAACAATAGAAAACAAGAGGTCCAAAAAACAAAGAAATACATAAGAAATTCACAAAACAATAAAATACATAAGAAATTAATTCCAATTCGGCAAATTTTTTTTGTAGCTAATTGTGAGAAATGTCAGAATGAATATTTTGACCAAAAATTAGGATTCTACTAGCTATTGTAAGTGAGTTATAGGCAAAAACATAATTTCATGCACTTACTTGCATAATTAATTACTTAAAAAATAGAAAAAATAATTTTTTTGAAAATTTTACTATACAGTCGTGTAGTTTACATCCGGCTTTATGCGCATGCAAATTTTCGTGGCAATCGCGCGATCGGCGGCCGAGATCTGAAGGGGGGTCAAATTGACACCCCCCCCCCCCCACTTAAAACCTGGTCTGAAATAGCCCAGTTAAAATAGGGTTAAAGGAGAGAAGAAAAATGGTCTCCAAGAGCAGGTGTTACAGGTTCCTGTACACATTTCAATGAAAAGCACTTTTTAAAGAGAAACAAAAATTGTGGTCTTGATAGAAAGGTAGCCTTTCTATACAGGTGGTCACTAGAGCAGGTTTGACTGTACTTGAATATAAGTGAATTTTCCTGCAATTTATTATGAGGAGATATTTAAAAGAGACCAAGATTTCCGAGATTTCTCATTTAGGTCATGTACATACCGCTAGATGCTCTCCTTTAATTCAAATATCATAATTTGCCACTATAAACAATTTTCAGTAGGTATGATGCTGTTTTCTGATAGAATACTGTCTTTGTGATTGACCAAAAATTTGTCTGATCGACCAAAACTGTACTTGGACTTTAAAGGGTTTGATAGTGTGGTTATTATACTGCAAGTTGGGGCTTTGATGTTAATAGCTTCCTGCTGTAGACACAAATTACTCTACACCTTTAGTATTGACACCAATATTCTAATTTCCTTGATATTTCATTAGCCTTCCGAAAAGGTCATTGGGTCAGTCTGACATTTTCACTGAGGTATCATTCTTAAAGTTCGAACTGTGACATATCAATATTCCTTGTTCAGCGATGCTTTAACAATTGAGAAGAAAATTGTGTTGAAGACAATTAATCATGCAGGAATCAGTCCACAGAATATATTTGTTTTTTCTCACTGGAGTTGAAGTTAAAAGGTTATTTGACTGTTGATCAACTGTCTTCAGTCAAAACCATTAATGATTTCAGGTCATAGATTACCACTTTAGCCAATACTGAACTACTGATATCACTACTATGTACTGAAAACATGCAAATATAAGCATGAATATTTATCATAAATTACTTTGGAAAGATTGTCTCAATGTAATTTTAAAAATAAAGAAGAAATGAAATAACCGATCTACAATGTCATGTATGGTTTAATAACGAGTGTGATAACATGCATTCTTGATAAGAAAATGTCTGTAAATGGGTTGATGAACAACAATCAAGTAGTTTGGGGGTATATTAACTGTTTTGCAATTAGCCAAAAAAATAAAAGATAGTAATGTTATTTCGTACCAAGGCCTTATTGCATAATACCTCTGGTAAAACTGAAAACTCAAGGAAGCATAATTGTTCCAAAAAAAAACAGATTTAAATATTATGCAATAGAGCCCAGATCAGTGTTGTAACGACTCAAACCAACTCAACTTGACTTGAACCACTATCTTGACTCAACTCCACTGACATCTGTTAAAAAATGCGGGTAACTCAACTGGTATTTTGACTAATGACTCAACCTATTGACTTGGCTCGTAGCTCGACCCCCATTGACTCTATTTCAGCACTAGCCCAGATCATGTTAATTAATCTGTTAAAGACAGTTTAATTTTACTCTGACATGCACTTCCCAAATACTATGAGATGAGATATTTTGATCCCTGTCTTTAACAGGTCAAAAACTGGTTACCTTACTTGTATATACGCAAACAGCTCAACTACATGATTTCTCATATATTGTTTTCATATTTACCTCTTGCTACAGCTCTTGACTTGTTGGAAAGGATGCTATCCTTCAACCCTGCCAAGAGAATAAATGTAGAGAACGCCCTCGCCCATCCGTACCTAGAACAATATTATGATCCAGATGATGAGGTATGTTGAATGAATAATATGATTTGCCAGGGTGACAAAACCCAGGTCTGTAACTGGTTCTATTCTCCTACTTTTTTGTGAAGAACCTAATTTTCCTAAGTATTTTCCCCTAAAAATCCTTATTTTCCAACTTTTGGTCAAAAAAACATAGAAAATCTTTGCGATAGATTTTATATTTGTTTGGTGTTCAGTAGTCTTTACATTTTGTTGCTGAGAGTATTGTAACAACCATTGCCATCACTTGTATGTGAAGGAAAATTCATTTTCGCGGATTTCCGCTTTTTTTTTTTGCCAATCTTAGAATTTTTTCCGTGTATTCCGCCTGTTCCATTTTCTTCAGGGTTACTGTTCCAAACACTACTTATACTTTCCTCCAACTTTGGTGGATTGAATCCCAACTTTCTCCTACTTTTTCTTCCAAGCAGAGTTGAACGCCTGCATAACCTAGTACCTCAATTTTTGCTCAAAATTAGATTTCAGCGTAATCTTGTAGCTTGGAATCCAACTTTTCTGTCTGTCTGAATCTCAGATTTGATTAGATTTAGATTTTTAATAGATCCAGGAATCAAACTTTACTTCTGAGCTCATTAAATATAAGTTCACCAGTTAGGGACTCATATTTAACGAAAGGTTTGCAGAGGCAATAATGGTATTTGCATATTTTTTCCTGTACTCTCTATATATAATCATAGAGGTGAGCTACCTCCAGAATATAATAAGATCAAATGC
>JZLH01S0636758.1:70094-83099 GCA_001188425.1 Eucidaris tribuloides | reverse complement strand
CATGTATGGTTAAATAACGAGTGTGATAACATGCATTCTTGATAAGGAAATGTCTGTAAATGGGTTGATGAACAACAATCAAGTAGTTTGGGGGTATATTAACAATTTTGCAATTAGCCAAAAAAAAAGTAAATAAAAGATAGTAATGTTATTTCATACCAAGGCCTTATTGCATAATACCTCTGGTAAAACTGAAAACTCAAGGAAGCATAATTGTTCCAAAAAACAGATTTAAATATTATGCAATAGAGCCCAGATCAGTGTTGTAACAATTCAAATCAACTCGACTTGACTTGAACCACTATCTTGACTCAACTCGACTGACATCTGTTAAAAAATGCGGCAACTCAACTGGTATTTTGACTAATGACTCAACCTATTGACTTGGCTCGTAGCTCGACCCCCATTGACTCTATTTCAGCACTAGCCCAGATCATGTTAATTAATCTGTTAAAGACAGTTTAATTTTACTCTGACATGCACTTCCCAAATACCATGAGATCAGATATTTTGTTCCCTGTCTTTAACAGGTCAAAAACTGGTTACCTTTCTTGTATATACACAAACAGCTCAACTACATGATTTCTCATATTGTTTTCATATTTACCTCTTGCTACAGCTCTGGACTTGTTGGAAAGGATGCTATCCTTCAACCCTGCCAAGAGAATAAATGTAGAGAACGCCCTCGCCCATCCGTACCTAGAACAATATTATGATCCAGATGATGAGGTATGTTGAATGAATAATATCATTTGCCAGGGTGACAAAACCCAGGTCTGTAACTGGTTCTATTCTCCTACTTTTTTGTGAAGAACCTAAATTTTCCTGAGTGTTTTCCCCTAAAAATCCTTATGTTCCAATTTTTGGTCAAAAAAACATAGAAAACCTTTGTGATAGATTTAATATTTGTTTGGTGTTCAGTAGTCTTTACAGTTTGTTGTTGAGAGTATTGTAACAACCATTGCCATCACTTGTTTGTGAAAGAAAATTCATTTTTGCGGATTTCCGCTTTTTTTTTGCCAATCTTAGAATTTTTTCCGCGTATTCCACCTGTTCCATTTTCTTCAGGGTTACTGTTCCAAACACTACTTATACTTTCCTCCAACTTTGGTGGATTGAATCCCAACTTTCTCCTACTTTTTCTACCAAGCAGAGTTGAAGGCCTGCATAATCTAGTACCTCAATTTTTGCTCAAAATTAGATTTCAGTGTAATCTTGTAGCTTGGAATCCAACTTTTCTGTCTGTCTGAATCTCAGATTTGATTAGATTTAGATTTTTAATAGATCCAGGAATCAAACTTTACTTCTGAGCGCATTAAATATTTATAAGTTCACCAGTTAGGGACTCATATTTAACGAAAGGTTTGCAGAGGCAATAATGGTATTTGCATATTTTTTCCTGTACTCTCTATATATAATCATAGAGGTGAGCTACCTCCAGGATATAATAAGATCAAATGCTTGATCTGTTAGTTATTCAATGACTCAGAAAAAAGAATGACCCATTCAGAATTGATCCTGTACCCTATGTTTTCCTATAATGCTGGGCGATAATTTGATAATATTAAAATTACTCGATGTTGCAAAAATATTGAATACTCGATAATGATCTCATGATTACTTCAAAATATTGCCGGAGGCACGATATGGCCCGAAATATCCTTGATTATGAAAACCTGATGGGGTAAGAGAGCTGCCAACTAGTTTGTTTTAATGATATTTAATATGTTTTTTCCTCTTCAAATGTAAGAAAATATAAATTTTAAGTGAAACATACTTTTTTTTCCATAAATTTGATATGACATACTATGTATAATTTACCCATTTAGGTACCAAAATATGTTGTTTGCCTTTAAAATATTAATTTTTTCTGTGCATCAGTATGTGAATTGGTCAGCAGAGGTTGGCAGCCCTGTGGTAAATGCATGCACTGCAGTGCGAGGGACCAAGAAATCCCCATAGCTATGAATGCTGTGCACACGAGTGCTACTGCCTGTGATCATATAGGTAGAAACAGGGAGGTGGGAATAAAAGAGAGACCTCCATACTGTTCAGCTTTCAAATTTGTGGTATTCAGAGCTGTAGTGCATTTAGCATAATTGTCAACAAATATCACAACTCTGTCCACACACTGCCCACTAAAAATGCTATTTATAAACAATCGGCACCATGAATCTCCCAATTTAGTTACAAGAGGATCTACAGAAAGCAACATCGTTTCAACATGTTTTGATAACAGCCTACAGGGCACACTGTCAATTTAAGCCTAAAATAGATTTATCTTATTCATCACAAATCTGTTTTTCAACGTTGGCAATATATCGTGTTATTGACGATGTTTTTTCCATTATTATCAAATGAGGTTTAGATCAAATATCGCCAGCTCTATTTTCCTACTGATTTCTTGTTGTTTGTTTCTTTTCTCCAGCCTGTAGCGGAAGAGCCATTCACATTTGCCACTGAGCTAGATGATCTCCCCAAGGAGAGGCTGAAGGAGATGATCTTCGAGGAGGCCAGCAAATTCTGCGTCAAGACAGGTAGGTCAACTTTTGCTCATTAGTGGTAAATAACATGATTGGAGGTAGTCCTCAATTGGGGGTAAAACTAATCTAGAATCAAGTAAACTACGCGAGGATTCTGCTGTGAAAATTTTGTGGTAAAATGTTGACGCATTCTAGAAGAACTACCATCAGTATACCTTGTGACAGGCATATTTGTGGCGTAGCTTGCTATGGGATTGATTTCTATCGGGGCACGAGAGTAATTCAGTACTGGTGTGTTCATGCTTGATTCTCCTTAAGTTAACAAATTCCAGACAAATCCTTCCAGCCAGGAGATACACTCCAGCTACTTTATAGACTGGTATATCTTTCAACCAGTTTGGTTCTAGAGGCATTTGTATTTCTCCCAATCATGCCAATGCCCTTTAACTCTTTACTCGCGGTATTCACACCCATACACTCCCTGCAGCGTGCGGGATTCACATTTCACGCTCAAACGTAGAAACGAGTGTATTCACCCGAATTACACTGATTTTTCCGGACACTAGTAGTAATCTTTTTGTATTGTTTACATTCCTAAGTACGGGGGTATTGTGTTAGATTCTTGAGGAACGAGAAAAATCGATAAATACAATCAAGGCTTCGTGATACAATAGGACACAGGATTAGACACCAATGAACTTTGAAAAGTACTGGAAAGGTCAATTACAATAAGACGCGCTATTCACTGATAATCTCTTCATTTACTTCTCATTTGGTGACTCATCTCTTTCATCAACTTGTAACAAGTCAGGTTTTTATGTATAACTTGTGGTTTACCCTTTTGTATTATTTGAATGGAGTTGTATATTTTCCAGCAGTAAGCTTAGAACTACATGTATGTTGGTTACAATTAGCCATTACTTCACAAAATTCAGATGTATATTTCCAACCAGCCTTTATGCATTAAGAAGGTCTGTAAAATGTACTTCAACTTCATTGTACAACATTTTATCTAAAAACGCTGTTGTGCAAAGTTATTGCTGGTTGAAGTCAGTTAGTTATTTTCTTTCCCGATACTGAGCGCTCTTTGAAATTAATTCCGCACGCATGGGATTCCAGGTCCCACGCACAAAGAGTTAACTCATTTCTTGCCATGTTCACTGACTTGTACAGATCAATAAATACAACAAACAATGAGCGTTTGCTAATTCCTCCTAATGCTCTTACTCAAAACACTACCATGCTTACAGGTCAAGAGAGTCACTCATGCCCTTTATGTATGAAAGAAGAGTGTCTGTCGTGAAAACAAAAATGTGAATTGAATAAAAATCCTGGACTGAAATCAAACTTTGCTTCAGATATATGGCATATAAAGAGTCGAATGAAACTTCCAGGTAATTTTCTTCTTCTGTATCTCGGTTGTTATCTTGTTGTACATTGAGAAACTAGTTCACAGTTGCTTTTTACCCTTATGCAGATAAACATCAACTGAAAATAGGTTGTGCTGCCATTGATATGATAAACACTAGATAGATTTTCAAGTAAGCTACTTGTATGGTATGGATATTCTAGAATACATCAGAGATGCACATTAGAATATAAAAGTGTAAAGTAATGATTGTCATTTTATCAGTTGGTATTTCCTCTCTTATCACCCTCACCTTGCCATCCCCTCTTCCCTCTTCCCCCCCCCCCCATACACCACCACCCACCCAATTTCTGTGCCAGATCCAGTCACACTTGATGTTTCAACAATTTTATATCCCCACTCAAGAGTAATTGCTATGTTTATTTGTTGTTTTCTCTTCTTGCACACACACATACACAGGTCCGTAGATGGATTCGCTTTCCCGCATTACTGCCATTTGTACAAAGCTGAGACAGGGGAGGCACAGACTGTCAAGGGGGAGCAGCCAACGGCAGTTGAAATAGCACACTTTCTCTCGTCTTCACGATTGAAAAGATGACCTTACAGAATCATGGAATAGTTTGGAAGGAGACATGAAATATACAACATAACATAAATATTTTGTCATGATGAACAGGTGCAATTTGTTCATGTGGGTAAGGCATGCATTATACCATTTTCTCGTAGATCTGTTGTCTTCACTGATCATAATCTGTTGGTTTAAATCATGTATATGGATACTTCAGATGACAGTATTTCAATCCGGCTTCAATTTCTTAAATACGTATCATGTAATATAATAATTGTGAGGAATGACGGAGAGATACTGGTTGAGTAGGTGAAACGGTTATTCGGTTGGTGTAATATTTTATGATATTGCACAGAAGTTTATCATTATCCAGTGCACTGAAAATGACATATCTGCAGATAAAATCTTGCAGAAACAACACAGTTGATCGTGTAACACTGATCTCGACTGGATTATATTGCTATTTTAAATGTTGATATATTAAGTAATTACGAAGATGTTGCTACAAATTTATAGTTATATGTTGTACAGAGCAACTCTTACACGGTATATGTATGTGGGCTTTACTTACGTAGAAGTAAGACGAGAGGAAGAAAAATAAAAAATTATGGAACAAATTTCTAGTTTATGAATTAAACTGCAAAGAAGAAAAATATGAACTATCTTATTAGTTTCACTAATGCAAAAAGAGTAAATGATAAATATCTATGAAGTCAAATATATAAAGTTATAATGTTTATACTTTGAAAAAAAAATACAAAAATCATGTGCAAGTATTATGTGTAATTGACTTTGTAAAGATTGTAACTGGATTGATTTTTTAACATATTTTTCCTTAGTAGACCTTGTAGACCATGTGAAATTCTGTGTAGTATAAGCTGAATTATATATATTTCTGCCGTTTGTGATATTTGGTGAGGAATACGATTGATAACTTCTTGTAAAGACATAATCATCCCTTGTAGCACATCACTGCATGCTTTACACTGGTCCAAAACTCCTGTAAATAGCCCCACCTCTTGACGTAAAGGTCATCTGTGAGGTCATTTGTTGTAATATGCGGTCACTTGTACATAATGGTAATATATCCATTCAAGCTTTCCTGAGTACTAAATCCAGACTGTAAAAATTAATTCCTGTGTCTTTAATTTACATAAATTCCAGACTGTAAAAATTAATTCCTGTGTCTTTAATTTACATAAATTCTAAATTAAATCCCGTCTTTATTACCTTGTATGCTTGAATTTCAAGTTATTAGTCGATAAACGGTCACTGACATGATGTCATAAATATGTTTTTAAAAATAAAAATAACAAAGAAACAAGTGGATTTAGTCCAAGATACAATTTGGTTGTAATAAGATAATAATTTTTAGAACTCCACTTCTTGTTCAAAGATAATAATAACAGTCTCTGCTGGTAAGCTTATAGGTTGGCTTTTTCCTTACCCAGGACACATGTTTCCAGAAAGTTTTTCTCACTTCAATCAGATATCAGTTGATAATATTGGGTCATAACTGGTATTCTGATATGTATCTGTTGGTATAAACTGGTCATTGCTCACATAAAGGGAAATGATGGATCAAGAAACTGTGTTTAAATTTCAGTTAGTTCCCAAGAGAAACAATTTCTCTCATGTACAGAGCAATAAATTGCAATACCTAATCTGAATGGGAGAAATACATTCGATATTCATTAATAAGCGATATATTAAATGGTTATTGATTTTGACCAAGCATTTCTTTCAACAACCAATTGCCATTAAAATAGTACAAACTCAGTGCATGACATGATATGTGTCACATAAAAGTGCTGCGAGTTTCATCTGCATCTTATACATGGTACTGCACATTTTGGAGGATCCAACCTTGCCAAGTAGGATAGAATGTTTTGTTTGTGAAAGATCCTAACTTTACGAAGAAATAGAATTTTTTTCCTTGGATATGCACAGACATTATAGCAAAGTGCACACAAAAACATTGAAATACAATATCTGTTTCCACAATGTCTCACATACTTGCAGCAGTATTGTGTCGTACTAATATCTTATATTCTGATTGAGTCTAAACAGTGTGCTCATCTTAAATACTGGGCATCAATGTGTAGACTATTGTAGGAAAAGAGATTTCTTGAATGAAGATTCAACAAGACATATACTATGTCTGAATACATACTTAGTTCCTTTTCCTACTGCTAACCTAATACTCTAACCTATGCTTCCTACAACACCAGGACCCTATTGCAGAAAACTTTTCCAGAGATATAAAAACTCCAGTTAATGTATTTGTTTCTTTTAATTTTACCACAGGAAAGAAAAAACTCTGGTCAAAATGTTATGCAACATGGCCATGCATATGAATATTAACAAGCAATACAATTAACACATACTGTGTCCTCCACACCATTTTGTATTTACTGGTAGTTTAAAACAACAGCAGCTGAAGAAACATAGTACATGTAGAAGATCAGTTCATGCCCAAGCTATATTTCCAGTTTATTGTCCAACATGAAAAAGGTTGTGTTTCTTACAATTTGAACTAAAAGTCAGTAAAAGTACCAACAGTGTCATATTTATTCTGTGAGTATTTTTTCATCATTTTACAGTTCCTGAATAAACTGTATTTCAATTTATATCAAACATGAATATTTTGTTTACCTACATTTGAATTTCAATGTTTTTTATTCTAAGAAGAATCAAAATGTTTTACAAGTTATTTAGACCTTTATGATTTCTCATGAATAGTGAGAATTTGAGAAATACCATTTATGGTATTTGGTTAATATTTTTCCTATATTTCCTTTATGACCATCATGCGGTGATTTGTATTTGAGTTTGACTTTGAAAACCTGGAGGTGCATTGTGAAAAGGGGTGTAATCATTATGTTTTGAACACCACCCCATATCCTCATAGTCCTATTTGCAGGATCATAATATGGTAATAAATAATAAATAAACCTATCATGACCAGTTATGTTTAACGTCGCTGGACCTGTGTATATATAAGTCAAGAAAATGCAGGAATGTGATAAACCACGCATGCTGTGTAACTTGCATTTTTGCACTGTAAGTAGTAGTTAAAAACAAAATTTGATTTAATGTATGCATTGTATATATACTGCAACAGTGTTATACTGTATATGCCAAAGACGAGGCACTTATTATATTTGTTTTCTTCAATTATTATTAATATTATTATTTTATTCACAGTTTGTACCATGTAATATTTGTTTTTGTTTGTTTTAATCTGAAAATGTTTTTTCACAAAGACTTTGAATTTGTACGTGTTGGGACAGATATTATCTGATGGAGACCAAGTATGATTGTGTTTAAAATTGAAGAATAATTTTATTTTGTTAGAGTGACACAGGCAAAATTTCTGGTGATCAAATTAGTGAAAAAAAATTATATTTCATTTTTCTGTCTTGAAAAAATAAATGATTTTTAGGTAACAGAAAAGAAAATTGTTTTTAATATTGTGTCATAGACACTTTCAAGATCATATTCCTGGAATGCCAACATCGTTTTGTTTTTAATTAGTAATATCTGTCATTGTGGAATTTATGTTGTTTCTCACTTTTTATGCACAAGATTCTAAACAAATATAAACTTGTTACTTTGTCTTTTATATATGTTTCATGACATGTGTCATGCATTAGCAAACAGTCAATGTGGTAACTTCTAGATATGCTTGATGACTTTTAATTCAGTAGTCACCCGACTCCAGTTTAATCATGTTCACAAGTTTTATCAAATTGGTGCATGTGTCATGTAATCTATTGAAATTTTCCTGTGAATTTCCTCAGAAATATACATTCTTGTGACTCTTGGTGAGTAAACTCCACTACACATGTACACAAAATCAAATACACATACATAGTTTGCACATTTGTGAACAGTGTTTGTAGAAGTATATGTGTGATCATGTGGTCGATACATGTACATGTGAATTCATTTCTATATTCGGAATTTTCAACATTTTTGTAAACCTTATAATAGTAGGTGTCGTGTGTGCTTTGTCACCCAACAACATGTAGCTGACTGTATAAACCATGAACCGAAACCAACAATGTTCATGCGTTAAAAATGGCAAAGTCCTGATACTGCACTAATTTTTTCATACCTGTCATGGGAACTCACTGCGGTATGCTTGGTAGTTTGTAGGTGAAATTGGTTACTGTACTTGGGTTTTGAGTTACCAAATACTGGTGTATATGTACACAGTAATTGGAATGGTCGCTCATTGATTTTCACTTTTTAAAAACACTCGACGTTCATCTTGAACTGCAATTTTTTCAGGGATTAATTTTTAGACCTTTCAGTGACAGTAGTAGCATAAAGGACCATTAAGCTTATTTTTTTTAAACTGAACACATTATTAAATCATGCCTGTAATTCCTAATGGATTAATGTGGCAGAGCGAGGTAGTGAGCGTGGTATAAAAAAGGTAAAACATAGCATGGATACAGTTTGCATTTTACACCAATGGTCATGTCGCCCGTCAATGCTATCAGCTAGCAAAACTACAATATTTTATCAAATAATGTGGTCAATTAATGTCAGAAATTGATCATGTTGCATTTAATTCCTCTCGTTCCAAGAAAAGTATACTATCAGCTTGCAAAACTGTAATATTTTATTAAAGATTGTGGTCAATTCATGTCAGAAATTGATCATGTTGCATTAATTCCTCTTTTTCCAAGAAAAATATATGATACTATCAGCTTGCAAAACTATAATATTTTATTAAGGATTGTGGTCAATTCATGTCAGAAATTGATCATGTTGCATTAATTCCTCTCGTTCCAAGAAAAATATAATGTTGCTCATCAATGCTATAAATTTGCAAAAGTTCAATATTTTATCAAATAATGTGGTCAATTCATGTCAGAAATTGATCATGTTGCATTAATTCTCTCATTCCAGGGAAAAGATATGATGCCCATCAGTGCTATCAGCTTGCAAAACCTCAATGTTTTATCAAAGAATGTGATCAGTTAATGTCAGAAATTGATCATGTTGCATTAATTCTCTCATTCCAGGAAAAAGATATGTTGCCCATCAATGCTATAAATTTGCAAAAGTTCAGTATTTTATCAAATAATGTGGTCAATTCATGTCAGAAATTGATCATGTTGCATTAATTCCTCTTGTTCCAAGAAAAAGAAATTTGCCCATCAGTGCTATCAATTTGCAAAACTTCAATATTTTGTCAAAGAATGCTATCAAGTCATGTCAGAAATTGATCAGGTTGCAGTAATTCCTCTTGGTCCAAGAAAAGATATGTTGCCCATTAGAGCTATCAATTCGCAAACCTCAATATTTATCAAAAATGTAGTCACTTCATGTCAGAAATTGATCATGTTGCATTAATTCCTCTCGTTCCAAGATATATTGTCCAATATTTTATTAAAGGAAGGGTTCAATTCATGTCAGAAATTGATCATGTTGCATTAATTTTTTTGTTCAAAGAAAAAATGTGTTCCCCGTCAATGCTATCAGCTTGCAAAACCTCAATATTTTATCAAAGAATTTGATCAGTTCATGTCAGAAATTGATCATGTTGCATTAATTCTCTCATTCCAGGAAAAAGAAGAAATGATGCCCATCAGTGTTATCAATTTTCAAAACTTTAATATTTTATCAAAGAATACCTATCAAGCTTTATCAGAAATTGATCATGTTGCAGTAATTCCTCTTGTTCCAACAAAAAGATGTGCGTGTATGGACTGGGAAATACATTTTGTATGCATTGTGCTGCACTGATGCAAATTGCATTGTATTTTGATAGAGCCTTGCCGAAGTAGCCTGGTAAAGTTTTTAAAGATGACCAAATCATGTGGAATTTCAAATATACGAGATAGGTAATATCTTTAATAAGAGGCATATATTTATTTCATTATAATTGTCAGGGCTGGCATTTAGATTGACATAAGTTTCTTTAAAGTTACAATTAAGTGATCATGTCATAGTGAAGAAGTACCATTTCATACTATTTTTCTCCTGAATGTAGAAGAAACTGCTGCCATAGACCAAAAGTCTGAATATTTATGTTTCAAGTTGCATTATCTAAACCTAAAGATATTCCCAGTATAAAACATACTGAATTCATGCAGAAGTTTACCCCCCAAAAAGAAACCCAAAATGGATACATCTTTTTATTGAAATCTTATTGAAAACAAAATCTTGTATTTTTTGTTTACTATTCTGCATTTTTTGTTGTTTTGCTTTTATTGTTTATACTGTACTTTATAAATATATATGTGTGCATGTACTATGTATATGTGTGTATATTTTACATTTGTGCATGTATACACACACCTGCATAATACAGAACTTACCATGGTTGTTCGAAGTGTTTAAAATTTCCCTACTGATATGCAGTAGAAATCATACAAATGTCTATACACTACATATAGTTTGTTTATTGTTTTGGTATATACATGGATAAGAATGTGAATGCTGTTGAATTGTTTGTTAACATAACAATATCTCACATGATAAATTAAAGCATGTTTAGAAGGTGATTTAAAATTCCTGAAAAGTCATCATGAGTGTAGAGAAAAACATAATTATACTTGTAGAGTCAGATACACAATAAATGTACAGTACTTCACACAAATCGACATTGGGATAATCTTGTATTTGTTTTGTGTACTGACTATTTGTCATCGGTTGTCCGGCAAAAGGGCCCTAGCATATGTTTCCAGCAGAAGGGCCTTAAAGGCAGTGGATCTCATTTGCAAACATCCCCGCAGACCAGGAAAAGATAGCCCATGCCCTTGGGCTATTGATGAAGGGCATGTCTGTGAAATCTGGGGGTCAGTGATTGCCTAGAATTTGAAAAATGCAAAAGAAAAACAATAGCCGTTTAGTGTACGTTCTATGGTAGGAATTTTTTTCTCGCAAGAAAAAAATTCAAATCTGAGACTAACGGTCACTATGATTCCACTAAAACTGAGGTTCTAGCTCCTATATTTTGCTTAAGGTTCCCAGAGGGCATTTTGTTCTAAATGCCATTGTATTTACACAATGTTAAATTTTAGGCATGCAAAAGAGATCCCCTGCCTTTAACAGTAAATTGTCTTTAACTTGAAAACCATGGGGTTTTTTTTCACATGAAGTCAAAGTAGTGTGATATTTTTAGATCCTTCTGTCAGTCTATTAAGTGCAAATATCAAACAAGGCAATGTTTCTCAAATTAAAGAAAATTTACTGTTAAGACCCTTCTACTGGGAACATATGCTAGGGCCCTTCTGCCCGACAACCGACATTATGTTGTTGGTATTGCTGCTGCTGTTTCACGTTCTGTCGCAGCGAAACATGGACAGTTAAATTAGAATCACAAGAGAATGTTTGTTGTCAAAAAACAATCCATAAAATCTTTGATGACCCGCCCCAGCAAAAAGTGTGTTGTGAAACCTGTTTTAAAAGAACACTGAATGGAAACAGTAAAGGTGCGAGAGCACAGCCCCCCGGGGGGGGGGGCAGACAAACATATTGCTGTACACATGTGTGACAAAAAACGGCGTTTAAAGGAGTCGTTTTTTCAGTTTTAGACACGGCCGCCGTGCACGTGTTTAAAGGGTATCAAAAAACTGAGCCGATTTTCAATAAAAGGGTGGTTTTTAAAGACTGGTCAAACGTATATTTAGGGTATTATTTTTTCCTAAGCTTTTTTTTTTAAAGATGCTGGTCAAACGTATTTAGGTATTTATAATATATTCCCAAGCTTTTTCTCCTCTTTTCTAAAACCTGTGACCCGCGGTTGAGAAAGGCAAAGCGACGACCCGGTAACACCGCATGGAAAACAACCGCCAGAAACGATCATGTTTAGGCGTCCAAAATGTGTAAATGAAACACCGCAAAACTCGTCGTTAGTCGGGGTTATTTGCCACACAGAGAACAACTTGTTTAGGCGGGTTGTCTGGAAATAATGTTGGTCACGCATGTGTACAGCATTGTGTTGACTGAATCCCCCCGGCACAGCCCCACACACCATCCATATCGCAATAACCAATTAGCCCTGCATTAATGGTATTCCTCCTGGAATTTTTTTTTTTGCGGGGGGGGGGTGTTTCTTCGTGTGTGATGGTGCGTGTGTTTCTGGGGGTTGGGGTTTATGGGTGTGTTGTGTGTGACTGTGTGTGATGTGGTGTTGTGTATGTATGTGTATTTCATACATATTATCATTTTTTCCATTGCTTTAGTTGAGGTTTCCCCCTTGGCAGGGTGGGGGGGGGTGGAAGGTTGGGGCAGCCCTTCAAGCCCAGTGTTGTAAACAAACCACCCCTAAACAAGTATGTAGTATTGGCTCTAAATAACCAATAAACGAGGAATTTCACACCTTTTTTCCCTCCCCAAAACACCACTTAAGCGAGTAACAGCACCTGTCAAGAAATATGTAAGAAAAGTACGAAGTACGCCTATTTGAAGAAAATTTAATGATTTTGATACCCTAAATGTTTCACGCACATTACTTGCCCAAGCCCATAAAAACACCCCTTTTCATGCATTTTTAGAGGGTCTGGGTGCCTACAACACAGGGTTTTACTAAGTGCCACCCCCCCCCCCCCTAATCTGGGTTT
>JZLH01S0636758.1:45296-69942 GCA_001188425.1 Eucidaris tribuloides | reverse complement strand
CCCCTCCTCTCCTCTTAGGCTCTCCCCCTCCCGGCCACTCCCCTCCATACTGAAAAGCTGGTTACTAGTACTTTGCCACATGACTTAATTGATCATTCCTTTGGGTTTTTTTATTATTCGTTTTGTTCTCGGGCAGATATCTTATCAATTATCAATGTTAATTCTGCCTGCAACGATAAGTCTCTGACCCAAAGCGCGCCTGGCTTGCTGTGCGCTTGAGCTCGGTGTGGGGTACGGGTCTACCAGGAGAATACACGTACCTCCACTCTACACGACTGCTGCGGACTGCACCACTAGACCAAAGATCATAAAGCGGTGCGAAGCGCAGTGCTTTAGGATCTAAGGACGTGTACGAAGTATGCTTGTGCTTGTGGTAATATCAGTGTTAACCACTGCACTCTGGTGTTACCTCAGGAACGTTTTAAAACAAAGTGACAAGCATGGAACTGCAGTCAACAACTTCAGCAGATATATTGATGACTCAAATATTGGTAAGTATTTCACCGACGGAATTTTCTGTGGCTCTGTGGCTCCAATCTAGAAACCCGCTGTCAGCGAGAACTCAGTCGCCGACATGCCAGAGGTAGCGGCCTGGTGCGCCTGCAGCTGCGGGGACCGGCAGGGACCTTGGTGGTGAGAATTGTGTAATGTGATTGCGTCTCTGTTGTCGCCGTATCATGACAAATGACAATGAACTTGATTTATTTGCCTGATGTGCATAGGCGGTGGAAGTGGGAAGGGGGACGGGGGGACATGTCCTACCCCTAAAGTTTAGGTCGGGGGACTATACCTAACCCCCCCCAAAAAAAAATGGACGAAAAAGAAAAGAAAAAGAAAAGAAAAGAAAGAAAGGAAAAGAAAAGGGACCTGGGATATGGAGAAAAAAAAATTGCCACTACTCCCCCCCCCCTCCCCCCCCCCCCCACTGAGCGAGTTTGTCGGTGGCTGGCGTGACCGGGCCAGGGAAAATTTTGGACCTGGGATTTGGAGAACATATTTTTCGGATGAAAAAGTTGACCAGGTACATTTTTAATCATATCTTGCTGTTATTTCATTGTAAAAATGTCCAAAAAAATATGATCACGACCTACCCAGTAAAAAATCCTGGTTACACCCCTTATGTAAGAAATGTTATTTTTAAGGACAGACCTGGGTGGAAGGATTTTCTGGTAATAATTTATCTAACATTACTTGCTGAATATCAATATGTTGTATTGTAAATACTGTTATTCATAATGATTCCTATTGTATGGACAGTTGTAATAATCATCGACTTTCAATCAAAAGAGCAAGTGTGTAATACTGAAATGGGGATACCAGCAAGTTTAATGAGATTATAAAGAGATACTTGTAATGCATTGACAAAAAATTTCTATCATACTGGTCAGAGCAAATCACACAAAAGAGTCAGATAGTAGGCCTATACAGTGTGTATAAAAAAAGTAAACACTTAGGAAAAAAATTATGTAAATATTTTTTTATATGAATATGTTACCTTGGACCTAAGCTATCTGATGACACTTAGTTTTGAAAGTATTTCACGCATGACCGTGCACAGCCCACTTTTGTCCAATTGGTCAAAAATGCAATTGTGCACAGAATTGCATTCTAATAGTCAATGTTTAATGCCTTGCAGACCGATGCTGCAGAAGATTTCAACTCATTTGCATAAGTATTGAATCTTCAGCATTGTCAGAGAAGAGCTAATAACAATTCTGTCATAAGAAAGACAAAAGTGAAGCAATAATTCAGATACACCCCACTAAAAAAGAAGAAAATGTCATGTTTGCAAGATGAATTGTGAATTGACCCAAAAAATGAAATTTTCTTCATTTTTAGGATGGTGTATCTGAATCTTTGCTTAATTTTGGTCTTTCTTGTCACAGAAATGATAGTAGCTTTTCTCTGAGCATGTTGAGAATTCAATACTTGGCACATCAGTTGAGAACTTCTGCAGAACCGGTCTGTGAGGCATTAAACGTTGACTATAAGATCTCAATTCTGTGCGCAAATGCATTTTTGACTGATTGGACAAAAGTGGGTTGTGCTCACTCATACGTGAAATACTTTCAATACCAACAGTGTTATCATATACATGTAGCTTAGATCCAAGGTAAGATATTCAAATGAAAAAATAATCTTAAGATCATGAAATTTTTGTGTAATAATTTTTTTCTAAGTGTCTACTTTTTTTGATACACACTATATAGGCCTACTTTTCAGCATTATCGTATATGTGCATGCTTTTCAATTCATTTGTGCTTCATTGTTAATAATTATGTTTACTTATTTGTATTCAGTTTTTTCCAGAAAGTATCCCAGGCCATAACCAACAAATTTCCTCTGTTTTTTTGTTTATTTTAGATGATGATGTCATCTCAGATAAAGCCACAACGAACAATCACTACCGGCCGCTATACACTGAACCCGGCAAGCAGGTGTTAGTGTTTTATGGGACTGAGTATGGCTTCAGTGAAGAAGTAGCAAAGCTTCTTTTTGACAGGTATGTATTGGTACATGGACTAGAAATCAGTGTTTAATGGGTGGAGGAGAAAGGAAGGAGCCAGATGGGTCACTTGCAGACTGGATAGTGACCTGGGATAGTGATAACCATGAACATCAAAGCATCTCAAGATTTGACTCTGAATGGCATAATCTTTGATATCTTTTTCTCAAAATCTTTCAAGTTTAAACTAAAAAAATTACCTCATTTTTGCAAAAATGTTTAAATTTAACCTGAAAAACCACACCATTTTCACAAATCAGTATTCAAATGAAATTTTTTTTTTTAAATTCTCTTAAGGATGTCATTTTGGTCAAAATCCAACCCTTATGGATTTTTGGGGCACGTATAAGTACCAAGTAATATGTGACCCCCCCCCCCCCCCACACACACACACACCACCACCACCACTATCACCACTATCACCACCAGAGATGGGGGCACTTATTACTGGAAAGCAATTGAGAAAGTCAAACTTCTCAGTTGAGGAATAAAATAAAATTATCTGGATTTATCTAATGAGCAATGGAAAAATTCTCTTCAAATACAGTCAACCAAAACATATACATGCAGAAAATGCTATTTATGAAAAGGATGCATGGGCTGGGGCTACTGAACTTCCAGCAATTTCAACAGAATTGAAATTATGTCAATTGTTACACAAATCAAAATTAAACTTTGTTGTATGTAGGAAGTTTTATTTCTGCTGCCTGATATTCATTCTGTTATCAGTAAGGTGTTTTGTTTCTTCATCACCTACGCTATCTTTTTTCTTTTCTTTTCTTTTTTGTCTATTTTCATATTCATACAGGTTAACACAAGTTTCCACAAATGAGGAGTCCCAATTGCAACCACGTATCCTGAATGCAAACCATCACAAATACCTAAAACTGGAGGAAGAACAAGTTATAGCAGTGGTCATCTCAACCAGCGGAGATGGTGAGATTTCAGAAAAAAAATGTAATCTTCATGGTTTATAGTATAGCAATTCTGCCTTTCATGAGGTTAAGAGGCTGATAGAATTCCAGAATTGTTCAGAAAGTTAATTTTCTGATTTAGACAGACTTATTTTTCTGTTTTCTTCTGACTAGAGAAAGAAAATAATTTGTGGTAATGAATGAATAATTCCAAATAATAACAAAGAGATTTTCAAATTATTTTGAAAATGATACCTAGTATGTGAAACTTAGAGAAAACTGACATTCTGGATTTCATTGACAGATGTACAGTTGAACAAACTTGGCCTCTATGTCAGATGAGTAAAAATAGATGAGACGATTAGTTGGGACTTACTAATCCCTTTGAATCCTCTTATGGTACTCAATATTATAACCTTCTCATAGGTCCAGCAAGCCATTCACACCTATGCACGGGCGGCGCCAGGTTAAATATTAGGAGGGTTGAAATCTGTGAAATCCGTCGTGGAAAATAATGCGGGCAGGGGCCCGACGACGATGAAAAGCATTTTTTGCCAGAAAAACAAACAAACTTGCTAGCCAAACTGCAAGCCAAACAGCATCCACCAAGCAGGGGGCAAGGGGGCAAGGGGCCAACGATGACAAAAAGCATTTTTTGACCGCCAAATTCTTTTTTACTAGCCAAATCAACAACGATGGGGGGGGGGGGGGGCAAATTTTCGTTCAACAGTCAAATCCCCATCATTTTAATAAGTTTGGAAAATGGGATGGGTGGAGGTGGATTCCCCCCCCCCCCCCATATGGTGCCACCCCTGCTTCTTGTACAAAATGCAAACTGATTAAAAAAGAACTAGAATTGAACCCAAAGTCACTTTCAAAATGTAGCAAATAAAGAGTAAAAGCACAATGAATCATGAAGCTGTAAGAATGAACGTTAGTGCTGTATAGAGTTCATTGACCTGTTTAGTCACACCATATCATTCCATAATATGGTGATTTTACTTAAGCATTTTTTTTTCTCTCAGTTGTGACTAAGTATGTAGCCATGTGTTCAAGTGTTAGCCTTATCTAAGATAGATGCAAAGATAGCAAGGGAATGATGTGTATTTTTTTTTGTGGAAGAACAAGTATTAGTGTTAAAGTACAAAGAGCATATTATACAGGTCATTAATCACTCATTGTCACATCATATTGGCCCACTCATATTTTGTTATTGATTTTGTTTGTACAGCCATGTGTTCTACAGATACCGTTATTGTAGAAAAATGTAGGTATTTTCCTGAATCAGGGTCGATCCAAACTTTTATTCTAAATGATTTATCTTTTCCACATTTTCATTTTTTGACTTATTTTTCTTGAAGATATACTTCATAATGATTTTTTTTTTACTTTGAATGAAGTTGATCAATGAGGTAAGATGATGCAAATTGCATACCATTAATGACATTGTCAATGTAGTAGATATATGTTATGACATATGTGCTTGTAGAAATGTAACAAATTGTGATTAAAATTTGAAATCCTGAATGAATGATACTTTGATCCAGATAAAAAAAGAGAAAGTAAGAGAATGAAAAAAAAAAAAACTTCCTTCATTTTCATTTTTAGGAGTCCCTCCTAGCACAGCAACAGACTGGTTCAATGGCTTCATGGTAGAAGAACGGGACCTGGCCCACCTCAAGTTTTCAGTCCTGGCCCTGGGCGATTCCAACTACCCCCACTTCTGTCGGGTGGGGCGAAGTGTGTACGACAGGTGAGCAAGTGTTTTCTGTTTTGATAGTGTTGATTTCATGATGCTGAGTATGATTAATTCTATCTATTAACCTAGAGTTCCCAGTTTTTCATAATGCAGAAAATGGAAACATTTCACAGAATTTCGGAAGACAGAAATTTCATGGAAAATATGATTTTTTAAAGCCAAAAACATTTTAATTACAAGAGTAAAAAAAATGTATACATAAAAAATGAAACAAAAACCAATAAAAAAAATAATGCATTAGCAGGAAATCTGGATCAAACCTGTTTGTAGTGTTTGCCGTGTTCGCAAAGGTTCATTTGTGTTAACACGTTTTTTAGATTGATTTGTTCTATTCTAAGTTAGACCTACAATATTTTTATAGATTTTTACTATGTTTTGTACATGTCACTGAAGAATCAATCCATCCATCAATTAAGCAAGCTGTCAAATGCTTTCTTTGTATCTTGTCAATGCCAGTATGTTTCTGTCAATAACTCAATATAATATGTTACAAATAACATTTTTAACCCTTTATGTTTGTGATGCTAGGTTTCTGTCCCAAGGAGCCTGCCCTCTAGTGGCCAGAGTCGATGTCGACATGGAAGACTGGACCGTTATCAATGGCTGGACGGATGACATTATCAACAACATCATCAATAACAACATCAAGATGGAGGAGAGACTGGATTATCTCTCACCGTTAATTGCTCAATCGAATGATGATGATGATGGTTTCCACAGACTGAAACCTTTCATGGCCACTCTATGTGTCAGTAACTGCAAGCAGTGATGTATTAATTGAGTGAGGAGTTCCATGACAATTGATCTGGTGACATTTGCTCGGTGACAATTGCATATCAAAGTAACTGTAACTGTAACTTTAACCCTAACCCTAACCCAACCCCTAACTCTATTCTGAACTGGAAAACCTTACCCTGACTCTTTTGTCTTCTGAGATATCGTCACCAGAGCAACTGTCGCCGGACCACATGTGTGGTCACTGACTGAGGTCATTATGAACTTCATAAGACTAGTGACATGAAATCTGGTTTATTTTTATGTATTGTGAGGGAAATGCATGAATGTTCTTCAAAGCAAGGAATTTTTCTTGTTACTTTTCTGTGTAACATTGAATATAAGATTGAATACTTCCAGAACATCAACATTTTAATATCAACTGTTTCAACCCAACAGTGAAAAGTATTCAGAAAATGTTACTCTAGTGCAGAAGAGAGTAGTTGAAAATAACAGAACACTTTATTTTTAATTTTAACACAATCTCTACACAAATCATCATTCTGACATTTTACTAATGCTGAAATCTGTATGTGGGTCTGTTACTTTTTGATGTGCATCAAAAAGTCTACAACTTTCCAAATAGTAAACACGTAAGAGCACATTATTGAGGTGAATGGCTCACTTAATTAAATAAAAGGAAACTTTACATGCAATACAAACTAAGGAAAAGCAAACTGGTGGAATTTTTGCAAAACTCCCAGTACTCCAATTTACATTTAATATAGATGAAACACTAGATAGCTACTACAAACAGACACAGCTATCATGCATTTTTATTATTGTGAATAAAAAAACAGGAATATTCATAGAGTTTATATATTCATTACTCTTCCACTAAAGGTCAAAGATCAGCTGACCGTCTGTGACGAAACCTGTGACAAGGAGACCATCCACCTGGAATTTTCAATCAAAGGCAGCAACCTCAACTATGAGTCTGGGGATGCAGTGGGCATCTATCCCACCAACAGGCCAGAAGATGTGGATTGGGTGCTGCAAGTGACTGGACTGGAAGGAGAAAACAGAGGAGTTGTGCCAACGTCGGCATACCAGCCCAAACCAAGTGAGTTGAGATCTTACACTGTAGGTGTAGCAAGGATTTCCAGGAAGGGGGGTGATGAATAGTAGTGGTGTCGTTAACAGGCCTTCTGTTGACAAGCTTATCGATAAAACAGTATTTTGATTGAAAGACGATATTATGTTAACAGAGATTTTATGATATGACAAGAACATACCACAGTTTATCAACCCTTTATCAAAGTAATAAATCGTGTGGTCCTTTGCTCCGTTGCTGTGTACAACATTCAGAATCAATAATCGTGAAGTGGGATGGGAGAGGTATGTATTGGGTATGTCTTGGAAATGAAGAAACAAAACAAAGTAAACAAAAATGTGTATCAGAATACTACTATCTTGATCATGTGACCCCTCCCCCCCCCCAAAAAAAGTAAAAAGTTGACCAAAAAAACTGTGAGAAAGTGTTGGGTATGTCTTGGAAATGAAGAAACAAAACAAAGTAAACACAAATGTGTATCAGAATACTACTATCTTGATCATGTCACCCCTCCCCCCAAAAAGTAAAAAGTTGACAAAAAGACTGTGAGAATCACAAACCATTCCCTCTTTCCTATTGCATCTCTGTGAGTAAAAAGATATGGCATCAAATCTATATCTTACAATGTAACAACCATCACTCATCCACATTCTAGTCATAGAGTTTAGTGGATGAAGAATGTTAGGTATGTTTCAAAATATTGATTATATATTCACTTGTGACTGATATGGTAGTTTTGAGACTTGATGGTATATTTCATGTTATTATTAAACAAAATCTCTATAAATTCAGGGGTTTTTATACAATGTATTTATGTTCATTACACTGAATACATTCAAGATTGTTTAATGCTTTAGTTACAGTATTATTTTGTAATTCTTGCTATCGACAATATAAATATTTGCCAATAGAGGACGCTATTGTCAATGAGCGCATGCGCAGATTGCACGATGGTTCGAGTAATGTGACCAATTTATTCTAGCTTCCATAGACAATACACAGGGACATCTGCAAACTTCATGACTTTACTAAATCAGGTCAGAGTGTCACAAATTTGCATTATGATTAATGTGACATGTACAGGTAGCATCATAATTCGTTGGGTATTCCCCACAAATTTAAACCAGTCATTTTTATGGGAGTTTCAATTTTCACCCCATGTTACTGTATAAGAAACTGGAAGTTTGTGGGAGCCTAGATCTCTTGGACAAGTGCGCCCAGTACTGCTGAATGATGAATTGTTGATAGCGGGAATTCTCTAAGCCTGTCATTATTGTTGTTGTTTTGTTCTCACATCAGGTGATAACATAACTCTCAGAGAGTGTCTCCTTAAATACTACGATCTGAAAACTGTTAGGGCGACTTTACTACAAACCATCTTGAAACGTTCAGTACAGCCTGTCAAAGAAAAACTGGAAGTTTTGCTGAAGGATGGGGTAAGGACAACTACGTAACAACAGTAAAACTGCAAACTCATCAATGTAATTAATCTTTTGATTCATATTTCCTTACCAATAAATCTTCTGTGATACAGTTTTTGGCATCTAATATCTTAGTTTTCACGTAAAATTAAAATTACATATACATGTATGTACAATAATAACAACTACTGTAAATATTTCACGGTGTAGAAACTTTTGCGCAATTTGCATCTGCCGATGATAGCGTAAAAATAAAAACACGCGAATATTTTTTGCAAAGGTAATCAATTGATTTTTGCACCCTTTTAGTGTCTTTCGTATTTGTACTGTGTGCACATTTGTGGCTGGCTGCAGAGGCATCGTTGTGCCACTTGTGGTTGCTTCCTCTGTAATTTCGGTTCTCCGCAAACTTAACTACATGGCACATGCAAACTGTCTCCAAACTCTGCAAGCGTGAAAAATCAATCACGCAAAAATTTCCACTTTTACAGTATGTTATTTGGCTTTTCAGATAACAAGCAGGGTTTACACTCTTTATCTTTTTTTTTGGGGGGGGGGGGGTGTCAAAATTTTCATCAAACTATGGTTTCCTGCTCTGGTGCTGTGCTGTATATGACATAAAGAATTACATGTACATCAAACATTTGTATCACAACTGATTTTAAGTTATTCCTTCAGTACACATTGTTGACAACAAAATATAAACTCAGCATTAACGTCTTCCAGAATGCAATACAGTAAGTTTAATAAGTGAAGTTTCACATTTCTCTGCTACAACTTCTCACATACTGTTGATTATGCTTTCATTGTTTGTTTTTAATACACGACAGACATCGAGAACAAACACTGCTCTGATGAATTACTTGGAGAATGTCGAGGTTGGAGATGTGTTTGAAGATTTTCCAGTCCGACTTTCGCCAGATGACCTATTGTCCAACCTGAGGCCACTTCAGCCCCGCTATTACTCCATTTCCTCATCACCAATGACAGTACGTATGTCCCTATCCAATCAAATATTTATCTTCAATAACACTATACATTGTATGCACTGTGGGCCTAAATATGCACACCCAACATTTCACACAGAAAAAAATACATGCAATTCAATAAAAAATGTTACCATATGATGTTTCTCATATAATAATGCATATCTGGGGAATAACACTACATGAAAATTGTACAAAAAAACTCACTGTTACTATATTTTTAAAGACGATTTTGTCACTCGTCTTGATCACATAAAAACATGTTCCTAAATCTGTGCACATGTGCATTAGCTATGTAACTTGTGCAGAGCGGTGATTTGCACGAGCGCATCAACAAATTTCGGAGTTTCGGGAAACTGCCTGCATATTTTTTGAAAACAGCGACAAATCATGAATGATTATTTCATTTACTATACATTTGTACCAGTTAAATGATAATTTGAGTGTGTAGTTTTGCAGATTTAGGACCCGTGCAGATTTTGGGCACCTGATCATACTGTAATATCATTGACTGGGATAATCTTGAGAATGTACAGATATGCTAGAAACTGCTTTTTTAGGTTCATATATTAATATTTTGGGCTGTGAAGACTGTGCAGATAGTCATTGTGTTTGAAATTCTGTGTGTAATGATGGAAATACTGGAATTTGTCAATACAGTAGACTCTCCTGATCACAAACTGCCTGGGACCTGGACAATTACTTTGTTATATTGAAATTTTGTTATATCGGGGTTGCAAAAACAATGAAATACAAAGAAATTTTTAACTTGGAGACCGTGAAAATTTGTCTGTTATATTAAGCTTTTGTTATATGTGACCTGTCACCACGATACCCTGATAAAGTCACACAAGCCAAACATAAGGAAAGTGCCAAATATTGTAAATATGATATAAAGTATGAAAGTGAAGTGTCCTCAAAAATCAAATGTTCTATGACCTTCACATGTGGCAAAAGTTTGTATATTTATATTTTTACCAAAGTATTGTTCTTTCTATGTTTATGTTTCATAAGATGTGTGACTTTATCAGGGTATCGTGGTGATAGTGTTATTTATAACAAGAGTCTACTATATAAAAGAAAAAATGACTTACTGTTGAGTTATTCAGTAAAGTGTTCCCAATAAATACACTTGAATACTTGAAATCCAACTTTCATACATGAGTTGTTTGCTATTTCAAGCAAATAGTGAGCAAACTTTCAGGTTGACAGGAACAAACTTCAGTGCAGTGAAAAAAAGGTGTACCTGAAATTTGAATTTTTAGTGGATAGGTCTATTGCACAGATCATGGGTTGGGTAAGTTTGGACTAAATTCAGGAATATTGTTTCATGAATCTTGATAAATACGAAAATGAGTTTCTCTCTCAAGAAAAAAGAAAAATATTTTGTTCTCATCACTTTCATTCTCAGGACCGAAACAGAATTTGCGTCACTGCAGCAGTTATTCGTTATTCCCAATGAGGTCGGTCACGCATTGGCGTCGCTACCACCTATTTGCAGGACAGACTTGAACTCCACGATGTCTGCCCGGTCTTTATCAGTCAGAATCCAGACTTTAGATTGCCCAAGGACAGGTCTCGGGACATCGTCATGGTAGGACCAGGAACTGGTATTGCGCCTTTCAGAGCATTCATTCAGGAGAGAAGTGAGTTGTGACTTGCTAATTTCTGTTCCATGTGTTGCAGACATAACACACAAAACATCTAGGGAGCCTTTTAAGGTTAAATTCATTATCATTCTGTTGATAAGTTCTTGTATTCAATTTTCAAAGAAGTAACTTGTGACAAGATAGTTTGATATATACATTTACCCGGTACACATCTACAGGTTTATGGTTACAAGTGTACATGTACTGTCTATTGACATGGAAGGCACAGTACCATTTGCAGCTGAATATATCATGCTATGTCGATATCTGGATATCATACTTTGATATGTTCTATTAATTCATTTATTCATTCAAGAGAGAATTGTGAGTTTTTACAAGATATTTTTGTCACATGATGTACTCATTTATGGTCATACTGACTAATTAACATAGAGGGTCGCTGTATGTATGTTATCTGGCTATCACAATCTGAAGTTCATTGTTACTTTTTAAAATAATTTCAGCTTGATTTATTTCAAACAAATTGCAGATTATTTTAATCCTGCACTTCAACTACTTAGAACTTTTAATTGAAATATGATCCAAGCAAATTTAATGAATTGTCACTATTGCTGATGTTTAACATATGTGTGTGGTTCCTAATAGTTTCATTGTATGTAAGAGGTAACATTTTCTTGTATTATTTTATCTGTTTGCAGTTGCTACTGAAGCAAGTGGGAAGAATTTGCTATACTTTGGCTGTAGACATCATGAGAAAGACTTTCTGTACAGGCAGGAATTAGGTAGTGTAGTGTTCATTTGTTTGTTTGTTTGTTGGTACAGTCAAATTTCTCTAGTCTACTGCTGTGGATAGTAATTTCAGCTTGTCTCATATTAGTAAATCAATGACACTTTAGCATTTTAGTTTGAAGGCATGTGAACTATAACTACATACCAAAAGGTAATGAAACTTCACCTAAGGAAATTTTAGATTGATCTGTTCAAGTAACATAACAATACTTTCAACTTTTAATGAGAAGAAAGTGCCAATCTAGTATCTAAACTCACTACTTTAAAACGGGGTATAATGAAAAATACCTTGATACCAAGTTTTTCGAGACTGTACAACTATGGCAGGGTATAATGAAAAATACCTAGATACCAAGTTTTTCGAGACTGTAAAACTATGGCAGAAAATATTAAGTATTATTATATAATTAATTATTATATAAGTATTATTACCTAACAAAGCAAGCAGTTCCTGAAATTAATTTTAAGATAGGTTCTTCCTTCCTTTATTTTTGTTTTCTTTCTTGTTTAATAAAATGTGAGGAACAGTCTTAGTTACAAACATTTATGAGTTTTGGTCCTACTTACAATACTGAACTTTCTAATTTAACAGAGTCACTGGTCAACAAGGGTCATCTTATCCTGCGGACGGCCTTCTCAAGAGATCAAGACAAGAAGGAGTATGTCCAGCATCTGATTCAACAAGATGCCTGCAAGATTTGGAAACTGTTACAGGTGGGTAATGTTTGCATCAACACCTGACTTAAAAGCAGGGACTCTAATTTGCACCTAGTCTGAATTCCAGACTCCGCCTCTGCAAAGCAGAGGCCGGCCGCGAAGCAGCCGTCTGGACGTTAATGTATTTGGGGCTTTTAAATTGTGTATTCTTTTTCTGCCCAAATTTCTGAAAGACTCGGGTAAAAATGTGCTAGCTGCCACTGAAGTCTATGGGTTTTGCCGCTTCCCAAATTTTAACCATCGTGGCATTGCTTGCCACATTAAGAAAATTCTGATGATGGGCACAGCGTAACAATTTAAGTACCCCGACAAGCGTGAGAGCTTGGACAATCATAAACATGTCAATATCATTCCACACAGGCCTTTTGATGACTACCATATGTTCGTACGTCTGTTTACCCCGTACCTTCGACAAAACTTCTGTCTTTCCCAGTTCAGTGCACACTACTTGTTTGCCTGGTGAACTCGCCGACCGGGATCTTCCGAGGTCTTCCGACTTAACCAGGGAGCAAGAAAGGCTATTAGCCTTGGGACTCGCTAATTGCATTACGTGGTGTTAGAACGGTAGAAGATAAGAACTCGTAAATCTTCTGAGAGAAGGATGTTTTCCCTTGATTTTTTTCTGAATTGGAATGTGAGAGTTAACTGTCAGACGTAAATGGAGTAGAAAAATTTATTTTACTGGTCCATTCAATATGTCTGGCAGCCACACTAATTTGCACCCTTCCCACAACATAACAAAACGTCACTCAGTCATGCCCTTAGGCCATTTATGATTGTGGAGGATATGTCTGTGAACCCTGAAGATCAGTAATTACCTAGAATTTGAAAAATGCAGCAAACACTAACTGTCATCTGTCTCTGTGTGGAGCTCACTGAGCTGTGTCAATTCAGTAGTATTGTCATTATTCGTGTCTTGGTCTCTGAATAATAAAAAGATGTTTTGCCTTTGAATTAAAGGACACGATACCAAATAGAAACATATCTTCCTTCAGAAATGCATCAACTTTACAATCCACGACATGGCCTTGTTCATCTGACAAAAAATTTACTCAAACCATCACTCTTGGGGGTACTTAACTTTTTCTGATGCCAGTCCTTCTGTGTGGAATTCTGTAACCCATCAAACTCAGAATAGTAATACTACCATCATTTTGTACATTGTATATCTCACTTTGAGGAAAACACTTTAAGAGGATTTCTGGTTCTTTGTGTGATAGATGTGGCACATTCAAAATACCTATTATTATTATTAATGTCATTATTATCATCATTGTTATTATTATAAGTAGTAGTAGTAGTAGTAGTAGTTGTAGTAGTAGTAGTAGTGTTACTGGTAATAGTAGTATGTAAGTTGTTGTTTTTTGTTGTTTTCATAATTTTCTGAGTGTGCTACTAAAGGGGCTAACCTTAATTTGGCTGGGCTATTTTCGCTATGGTATATTGGAGGGTGGGTGGTAGATTTCAGAATCCCCCCCCCCCCAGCCTGAGGGTTAAGCTAAGTCTACATGGATGTGCATCACCTCCACTCTCAGGGAAGCATCACAATTAATATTATTAAGCATTTCTTTCACATCCCTTCTTTATTTTAATCCCTTTCTCTTTAATGTTTTAGGAAGGAGCCCATCTGTATGTGTGTGGTGATGCCAAACACATGGCCCAAGACGTCCACCAAACCCTGCTGAGTGTCATCCGGGACCAAGGAGAGATGGGGGAGGAGGAAGCAACAGAGTACGTCAGACATCTTGAAGAGTCTCATCGGTATCAGAAAGATGTCTGGGTTACATGATTGCTTGAGGAGTCAAATTCAGTCACTGTTTCATTGTTTTAATCATTGAAGATTGTGTCCATGATTTGTACACCCAGAGATGAGATCATCAGTTAAAGCCACACTTTAGCATTGACCACAGTTTAAAATATCTGAGCTACATAATCATCCATGCTCTAAATATCTTTGATAAGGTCTAAAAATTAAGCTCTGAAAAAATTGTACTTCAAAGTGATCATTTGGTGCTTTGAAAGAGTGATAATCTAGAGTATCCAGTGTGACCTTCTCCCGACCTTGTCTATTTCCTCCCATAGACTACTGTGTTACAGGTCTGACTAATTTATACTCGGGTGGAGTACTAATTTGTTTATCCATGCATACCATACCAGTGACACCATAACATTCCTAACTTTTGTATGCTAGGATGTTTAGTTGTCCATTTAAGCACCATTATGTAGCTCGAATATCAAAGTTTGACAGGTTTTTAGATTGAAGTTCCACGATGTTAGCCTATGTCTTTGGTAGGCTTAAATCATTTATAATGTAAAGATTTGCATAAATCTTCACCTGGTACAATATCCCTGGGACTGAAAAGTCAGGTTTCATGAAAAGAAAGGCTTATAAAACTCAAACAGAATGCAGTAACGTAATGTCACTTGCTGAATTTGAATATACCACATCTGTTAAACTAGTCTGACTGCACGACCTGATTGTTTATTATTTAGTGAAAATTGAATACTTGCTGATCAAAATTACATGGTCAAAAACTCACACCAGTGCAGATGGACATTTGTAAAGTAATCTGTTTTATAGTTTGACTCCACCAAATTCAAATCAGTTGCTGAAAGTAAGTAAATTAAAACTTATCTAGACTTAGGTAATGTTCTTGAATTGCGTAGCTGAGGCAAACATTTAGTTCAGGCGTGAAGCGGTAACAGGGTATTTACAACATGATCAGAGTGTGATCAGTTACTGTCATGGACGGACATCTTCCAAAAATGACCATGATTGAAGTCATAATGAAAGTTTAGCACTTTTCAGTACCTCTAGTGATAGCCTCTACAGTAAATCATAAAGCAACCCTTCATATCTTATCACTTTTCTCCTTAGGCCTTGAATAATGGTCATTTTTGAAAATGTCACTAACTGATCACACTCATCACAATTAACTTTGTGCCCATTTGACTTACTGTTACTTGATACCTGATGATGATATCTCTGTATAAGCTTCCTCTCGGGCTATCCTGCTATCACTGTTACTGTGATATTGCAATAAATATGGCTACAGTTCGGTCTCGGTTATACGGCCATCGATTATACGGAGATCTCTGTTATCCGGACAATGGGCTTATCAGTCATTACGTGTGATTGATACACCTTTATCAGAAGTGTACACAGAAACATGCTGGTTATCAGGGACAGTAAATAAGTGTCACATGTGGGAGGTCTGTTGCAATTTGTGCATGGTCTTTGGGTTGCTTATACAACAACTTATGGCATGTGTACCTCCCCCCTATACTGTGTTTGTACATTATCTCTCTTATCCGGCCATATCACTTATCCGGATGGCTGCTGGTCCCAATGTAGCCGGTTAATCGAGTTCGAACTGTATTTCCAAGAGGGAAAAGTACAACTATATAACAGCGTTTACAAAAATATCACACAATTCTTACTTGAGGAAAGAGTATGTTTTTAGCAATCTCTTAAACTGGTTCAAGGAATTAGCAGACTTAATATAGGTTGGAAGTTTGTTCCATTCCTTGGCTGCAGTCACAGTAAATGTACGATCATCTGCTCTGATAGGAGTTTTGGGAATTGAAGGACAAAATGGATTTGTACCAGACCTAAGATTTGGTCTCAATGGACAATGTAGTGTAAAACAATCCTTGATATATGCTGGTGCTTGACCTTGTAATGATTTGTATACAAAGAGAAGAATTTTGAATATACATACTGGACTTCTGACTGGAAAATTCAAATCAAACAATGTCAGATTATTACCCATTCTGATCAATAAATATGTTCAAGTAATGTTGCTTTGACTAAAAAAAAAAAATGGTTATTTTCTATGTAGAATTACATGCAAATATTGGCTGTAACAAAAAACAAATCAAAACATGTCTGAATACATTGTAATAATTTTATTTTCAGTTTTTAGAGATTATCTGATTTTCTTCTAGTGCAAAGATTATGTCATGCAGCAGAATAATATGAGTAATTATGTCATGCAGCAGAATAATATGAGTGTTTCCACAACAATTAATTATGGTCCATTTTGTGGGGAAATCGTTTTGACAATCCAAAATTCTCACTTTCGATTATATGTCATTCAGTAGTAGAGGGCGTGCTTGTCCAAGAGAGCTTGGCCCCAACAAACTTCCGGTTTTATATTTATTAACATGGGTTGAGAATTAAAATGTCCGATTCCAATGACTGGTTTAAAATTTGTAGCATATACCCAACAAAGTTTGATGCTAACTGTGAAATTAGAATGAAATCATAACGCAAATTTGTGGCACTCTGACCTTATTTAGAAAAATCATGAATTTTGCAGATGTTCGTATGTATTGTCTATGGAAGCTAGAATAAGTTGGTCACACTAGTCAAACCACCGTGCAATCTTCGCATGTGCTCACTGACTATAGCGCCCTCTATTGCCGAATACCCTATATTGTTGATAGGGAGAATTGTAGAGCACATCCTTTCATGACAAATTCAGTTTATGTTTGCCTTTATTTGTTTATTGGGGTGGCTGTAAATATGTATTGAAACAGCACAGAGACTAACGTATTCAAAACACTATTATGTGATAATTTTACCCCCCAAAAAAGTCGATTATTCGTACTGATTTTTAATATTCCATACCCATAATTTCAACATCTTATGTTTGTTGAATAATATTTGCCGAATGTGTGTATGTTAACCCACTAACTATGATATTACAAAATCTCCGTAGACTTTGTACTTGGCCCATCCGGTTCCTGTAACAGGTTAATGATTAAAGTTTTCTGTAGTGGGTCACGTAGTTTATACAAACATTCAAAAATATTACCATGTCATTTATTCCGTCTGAATGAAAGATTTTCAAAAACCAATCTTGTGAAAGGTTTAAAAAAAAGATCATACAAAATATCTTGTAATTACCCAAATGTATTCTGTGGAGATTTAGTGATATTATTTGTATATATGGAGTATTTTAATATTCTAACAAAATCTGCCAATTACAGTTCACTTTTGAGCAATTATTCACCTACTATTGTGTTGTATTTTGACCATGCAATAATGAAAACAAATTGTACTATGTTGTTTTTTTTTCCTCTGATATAATTATGCAACATCTAATCTAAGTTTATAACTTTTGTGTTTCAGGAATGATTGTACTTATTATTTTAGTGCATGTGAATGACTTTATTTTATTTATAATTATTGTTTTAAAGACAATCGTGCAATGACAATGTATGAAACCATTTTAACATTAGATATTTATAATCGTTATAAATTTGTATTTTTGATAAATAAAATGACACGAAGATCAGACAAATTGACAAGAGATTCATATAATTCATTTATTTCAATTTGTGCAGTTTGTGTCAGTGTATGGTCACAGTATGGTCAAGTGTTTGTGTGTCCAGGCAATTAACTCAAAATATGCAATAAAAGTTAATAGTTCAAACAAATATGCAAGCAAGATAAATGTCTGCAGACTCCAGTGTCGTATATAATGCAATTGCAGACAAAATTCAAGGAATAACTTTATTAGGGAGTACTGAAATTGCAGAACAGGGCATGACACTAGCATACTTACCCGCTTTGCCTGGGCAAGTAACTTTCATTGGCCAGTAAAGTATAGCAAATAATGCACATTAGCGAGGTCGGTAGTAAAAACTATTGTACAGGAAGGTAATTTTCCGAAAATCTGAAACCACGAGGCCCGAGGCCGAGTTGTTTTTGGATTTTAGAAAGTTACAGGTACAATAGTTTTACTCAACGACCGAACGCGTAATGTGCATTATTTTGTTTTTATAAAATGAGTTTCACAATATTGAGGCGGCTTAGAAAAACTAATGACGCACTCGCATAACCACAGGATCAATCATACCATTATAATCAAAAGTAATTTAATTGCCTAATGGGCTGGCAGTCTGACCCCCAACTCGTACAATCCCTCATGCACGTTTGATAGAAAATGCATGTTACACTATACTGCCCCCCCCCCCCATGACAAAAGGCATAACTGACATTTTCTTATGCTCGCAATGAATTGCCGGGAGGCATCAATGTTGCGGGTGTTCCGTCCTCCTCGTCCGTCCGTCCGTGTCCGTTCCGGAATGCTCGTTACCTTCCTCTTCCTGGCGTAACTTGAGACACCCAGATCGGATTTTTGACTGTAACTAGACAAGTATGTATATGAGCCACAATGAACTATTAATTTTGGACGCTGAAAGTCAAGTCTGAAAGTCCACGAAGCCTTAAAGTGTCTGATTACGGCTGCGTTCGCGATAACTTGAAGAACCTGATCGAATTTTGTATGTAACTAGGACCAGCTATGTACTATGAGCACCCATGACTGAATCTAGATTTGGAGTCTCAAGTCAATAGGTCACGGCCTCCTTAATATATGTCCTGATTGGCTCGTTACGCATAAATTGAGAGCGCTTGTCGGATTGTCATGTAAATTGGGTGACGTAGGTATTAGAGGATCAATGAACTGATAATTTTGGCTGAAACTCAAAGTCAAAGGTTACCGGCTTAAATATTTTTCTGATTTGGGCTCGTTAAATCGATAACTTGAGAACCCCGATCGATTGATGTAACTAGACCACGTATCTATAGCACCAATGACTTTAGATTAGGATTTGGAGTGAAAGGTCAAAGTGTTCAAAGGTCACCGGCCTTAAATACTTTGATTTGGGCTCGTACCGATGCGATAGATGAATCAGAGTGGCTGGTCCGGATTAGGATGTAACTGGTGAAGTATGTATTATGAGTACCAATAACTGATTAATTTGGGGCTGAAAGGTCAAAGGTCAAAGGTCACCTGGGCCAAATATGTCGGATTTTGGCTCGTTAACGGAAATGAGAGCGGCTGGACGGATTGTCATGTACGTGGGTGAAGTAGTATAGAGGCCATGAAACTGATTAGATTTTGGGCGAAAGGGTCAAAGGTCACCGGGCCTTAAATAGTCTGATTTGGGCTCGTTACATTCGCGATAATTGAGAGGCGGCCTTGGTCGATTGGATGTAACTGGTAAGTATCGTATTGATGAGGCCCACCATGACACGATTAATTGGCTGCAAGGCAAGAGGTCACGGGCTAAAATATCTGATTGGCTCGTACCGCGCGATAACTTGAGAACGGCTAGTTGTTTCATGTAACGTGGGTGAAGTATGTATTATGGGCACCAATGAACTGAATTAATATTTTGGAGCTCAAAGTCAAAAGGTCGAAGGCACCGACTAATATGCTGATTGGGCTCGTTAACGCGATAACTTGAGCAGTGGCTGGTCGATTGTGATGCAAACTGTGGTGAAGTATTTATTATAAGGGCACCAAAACTATTAATTTGGAGCTAAAGTCAAAGGTCACCCTGAGCCTAAAATATGTTGATTTGGCTCGTACTATGATAATTGAGACGGCCGCAACTTTTTAGTTATTTTGGGTGAAGTAGATTAAGGCCAATGAATGATTATGATTTTTGAGGCCAAAGGTCAAGGTCACGCGGGCCTTAAAATCTATTGGGTCATTATCTGATACTGAGTATGACTTTTTTCCGATGATGTAACTGGGAGAAGTATCTAATAACGGCAACCATTACTGATTTCGTTTTGGAGTTGAAAGGTCCGCGGTCAAAGGTCACGGGCCTAAAATGAGTTGCTCTTACTTGCGATAAATTGAGAGCGGCTAAATGATTTACTGTAACTGTGATCAAAGGCACATGGGCTTATCATTCATCTTATTCATCCTAATTGGTCATGCTACTATGGTACTTGTAGGTTTTCAAATTAATCAATGATGGAAGTGAGCTGCGGAGGCAATAACATCCTACGACTGCACGCAGTCGAAACTGCTTCTAGTCTTTCATTGAGTTATTAAGTGTAGGGCTAGTACATTCATGTAAACATGCGAACAAAAAAAAATATTAGCCCCTTTGTTTCATAATCCGCTTGTTAAAAGGACACTGAATAGGGGCTTTACGTGTTAAACAAAATACATTTTGCTCAATATCTCCAAAACACCAAAATGTCAGTTATGCCCTTTTGTCATGGGGGGCGTATAGTTTTCATACATTCTTGAGTTCCTTCGGCATATCTCAATTTTTCCACGCATTCAAGATGAAATTTATTTATTTATATCACTTGCAGCCATAGAATGGATGTCATACTTCAAAAGTTTAGTCTACAAGTTTTTCTTTGTGACAAAGTCTTTTAATTTCGAGGGATAATCGGTGATCACTGCATCAGCTCCAGACGAGAATGCGTGCTCCCATTGTTTCTCCGTGTTGACAACCCACAGGTATACCTACGGTGAAAAAAATTACAAATTCTGTAATCTAATCTTTTCGTGAGAGCATTTATAGCGAATGTCCGACATTTTCTCCGGCAAAAATTGCTCCGACGATTATTTCATACACTAACCCAGACCTCAACCCTAACCCTAACCCTAACACTAACCCAAATACTAACCCTAACCCTAACCCTAACCCAAACTCTAACCCTAACTCTTTGTCTTCTGAGACATTGTACCAGTGCAACTGTCGCCAGAGCAAATGTCGGATCACCATCATAGCATCAGCTAAAACTAAATCTCTATTTGGCGTATCGGACAGTTGAATAATACAGTGACAGGCATTAAAATTTTAGTTTAATTGAGGAAATTTCTCTTCATTGAGATGTATTAAAGATTGTTTGTAACCATCTTAAATAAAGAGTACAATCTTCAAAAGCCTTATACCAGTAATTATTTTGTAGCTCTTCAACAAATACACGTAATGCCGGTAGAGAGTATTAGGTGGAATGTCTCCTGTAATTGAAACTGTCATTTTCATGTAACATGTATATTTTATGTTGTTAAAACTGAAATACAAGCATCAAATCAATATTTAGCATATAATACTACTACTACTAATACTATAATAATGATGATAATCACATAGTAATAATAATAATAATAATAATAATAATAATAATAATAATAATAATAATAATAATAATAATAATAATAATAATAATAATGATAACAATAATAATGATAATCAAATAATAATAATAATAAATAATAATAATGACAATAATGATAATAATAATAACAATAATAATAATAATATTGATAATGATAAAGATAATAATGATATAATAATATTATTATTGTTATTATGACTTACATACAACGGGAGAGGTTTGCAGGCAGCATGATACATAAATACCCTATCCCAAGGATAATTCTTGATTTTCCGGAAGGATGCTTCATTAGTGTGTAATCTTGAGAACTTCGGAGGCGGTAGTTTGACTTGATGATTTCACTTCTAATAAAATGTTAACTCCAGTTGTTTCACATGAACGCCATGATTTTATTTTGAAACTAATCAAACAACATTTTTGGTGAAGGGAATAAACCCAAAATATCACAAAATTCCTCATTCGCTACGATGGTAAGTGTAGAGAGAATCAGAATTTGTCGTTTGGCGCTTAGTAATTGCTATTTTAAGTGTTAATGAAATTTATTCTAAATCAAGTACCTTAATTCCTCGTCGGTGTAAGTGGAAGAGCAGAAGTGGATTTAATACAAGTGCTTCGTACAACCTCGGAAATGCAATGAACAACCAGTTTTCCATACCACTAAAGAGAAAAATGATTTACAAAAGATAAGTTTGTATTATTGATAGTTGACTTTTGCTGATTTGAATAGTTTCACAAAGAGACAAGCGAAATAAGTATCGTTTCATTCCTTTTGTCTTTACATTCTAAATACTTTACAACAAATGCAGTGGCGTAAAGTGCGACAATGCTTGGAAATTTATTTATGAAATAAATTTATTTCACGCATTTTATTTCAAGACGGATATAAAAGTAAAACGCTGTTTAACACAGGGGCTGTGAATCAATGTATCATGTTCACAAACAAAAACAGAGAAATGTTTAATGTGAAATAACACAAGATTTACATTACAGTAAACAAAACAAAATGAAAAAACAGTTGTGTAATGAGGGTGCATGGGCGCAAATCCTGGGGGGACAGGGGGAATTGTCCCCCCACGAATTTGAAGGTGGGGGACACAATATCAAATGCCCCCCCCCCCCCACGAATTTAAGAATACATGTGTGCATAAGCCATAACTATCTAAATTTTAATAGTCTGTGGTTGTTTTTTCTTCACACACTATACTTCACTTTTCCGTATCAAATAGTCCCAATATTTTCATTGGCCTGGTAAAAAAAAGTCAAAATTTTCGGCGCGCTCCCCGCGCAAAATTGCCATATAGGATAACTATTTTTCGCGCAAGCGCCGCAAAATTTAATATTGTGTAATAGTTTAATGGTTTTGTAGTGCCTTGCGCTAGTTTTCAAACATATTCTTGCATTAGGTTGTAAGAATTTTTCAATTTGTCTTTTTTTTTGGGGGGGGGAGGCAAAAGCAAGAAGTATCACAATTTTCGGCGCGCTCCGCGTGCAAATTTGCAGTAATACATGTACTAGGATTTTTTCGCCAAGTGCGCCAAAAAAAGTGAACATCGTGTCAGTTTGTAGCGCCTCGTACTGTTTGTTAAACATATTTTCCAACTTGTCACTTTCTTTTTTTGGGGGGAGGGGAGGACAATATATTTGCCCCAATATTTTCATTGACGTGGTAATAAAATGTCATAATTTTCGGCGCGCTCCGCGAGCAAATTACAATGTAGGCTCGAGCAAAGCGCGCCGCAAAATTTTGGATTTGTAGCGCTTGCGCTGTATTTTAAACATATATAATTTTTCAATTTGTCAGTTTTGGGGGGTGGGGAAAAAACAATATGGATGCCCCAATATTTTCATTGGCATGGTAGTAAAATGTCAAAATTTCCAGCGCGCTCCGCGCGCAAAATAACAATGTACAGGCTAGCAATGCAAAATCAATATTGTTTACGTTTAATGGTTTTGTATAGTGCCTTGCATATTCTTGCATTACGTTTAAAGAATTCTTCAATTTGCCAATTTTTTGGAGGGGGCAAAAGTCAAAAAGTCAAAGTTTTCGGCGCGCTCCGCGCACAAATTGCAGTAATAAAATATATGCTCATAATTTTTCACAAAGCCACTTCATGAATACTATCTGCACAGAGGGTGATCCCTCTCGCGCCCTCCCCATCCCCATTAGCATAAGTCTAAATATAAAAATAATCGGGCATTCATCAGATATTCTGACAAATGAAAATGTGCCCCCTGAACAAACACGTCTAATGATATGATAATAATCTTGCTAAAATATATAGTATACTTTTGAAATATTTCTGAAGGTAAAAATGCATTTTTTTCTTACCCTGGGATGGGGAATCCCGCTCCCAGACCCTGCCAAACATTGTCAAATTAGCCAAAATTACGAAATATTTGGATTAATTTGTCTCTAAAGGGGGCCCAAAACGTAAATTTTAAAGATGAAAATGAATTTCTATTCTCAACCCGGGAGAAGAAAACCCCAGCCAAAAATGTAAATTTTAAAGGAGGAAACCATGGAGCGTTTCGTGAAGAGTTTTCAGCCAATCAGATGCAAGGATTTTAGTAGCTTATAATAGTTGTCGGTGAAAATCACCTACAAAACTTTTCATGAAAAGCTCCCCATGCAGATCCTCCCCAAAGCTATAATTTGTCGATAATTAGCCAGAATAATGAATTGAAAGTGGATGAAATTTTTGGATTAATTTGTCACTAAACTGAGCTAAAAATATAGATTTGTTAATGTGAATATGCATTTTTTTCTAACCAAGGCACGGGAAACCCCCTCCCAGACCCACCCCAAAGCTATCGTAATTGTCTAATTACACACACTACGATTTAATGACAATAAAGACAGAATGCATTAATGTGAATGGCCAAAAAAATCTTGCTAAAGTATGTAACCCGTATTTTCAACATGCTTAGAAAAACCTATTTTCCATGTTTTGTTTTGTTTTTCTTCAAAAAGTCCCTACACCCTCGTATATTTTCGGAATAACTCCTTCAATATTTTGCTCTAGAACAACGCCTGGGAGACCTACAAATTGTGTATAGGCATATTACGCGCTCCGGACTTGCGACACATGAATTGAAATGCAATTGACAGCCAATGAAGCTGATTGTGAATTCTAGCGAAAAAGAAAAAAATAATAATTAAGACAAATGA
>JZLH01S0636758.1:0-39450 GCA_001188425.1 Eucidaris tribuloides | reverse complement strand
TAGACTGGCTGAAACTTTGCAACGTTTTTTTGATCAGGAACGCGACACGGTGTGGCGTATTGCGTACACACAGATCGATCATGAACTCCGATAGTTTTGGTAAAAACGTACGCGTATAGCCAGAACGCGCACACATATAACCGGCGTTTACGGAACTGAGATTGAACGCGCGGAACTGTTCCAAACTGTTATGATTATTATTATCAAAATATGATCACTTCACGAGCTATGACATCTGTCTAGTGGTTATTTGTTGTGTATTCTAGCTGTACACAAATTTAATTTTCAGGGTGTTGGTACCCGTTTAAAAAGGGGGGGGGGAGGGCATATTGTAGCCATTTTGTGCAACTGTTAATTTTCATTCCATAATCATAACTATAACATTTTGCAGCTAGAAAATGAAATGAATTAATATACAGGGAATATTCTTATAGAACATTGGCATTAAATGATTGACTCTTTGATTTTTTTATGATTTACACAACCGATACCGCACAATGGAGCCTCGCATATGTTTTTTTTTTTAAGTTCTGTAGAACAACTCAACGCAATGAACGAATACATGTACTATCCAATAGTAAAAACCGATTATACCATTCACAGTGAAACTTTATCCACCATATAATTTTGTCAACACTTGCGTCAATCTAAGATTATTGTTCAAATTACTTAGATATTGCTGTGATTCTGCTTTATAGATGTTGCTTTAATTCTCAATAAAAGGTCTAATTAATGATTACCTTTAGCGAATTCAACTTCCAACGTTGGGCTGAGACTGGGTAGATCCTGTGCAGTGGAAATGGTAAAAGACTGTTTAATGTTGTCGAAAACTCATTTAAAAATGCTCAACCTAGAACACATTTAACCAGATAGTTATGTCACGAGTCATGCGCAGAATAATATCGTCAAATGAACTAATGTCCTGGGACAAAAATTCTAAAACACGGCAGTCTAAGATGAAAAACTGGAATGGTTGCCGATCTATTTTCATTTTAAAAACACTTATCAGACACACGAGTAGCATCGTCATGGAGAATCACTTAACTCAGAATCTTTAAAACTGGAAACACTGTTAGATTATGCATTTAAATGTTTGTTTTTGTTAATTCTTACCATACTGGAGAAATTACAGCTCTATGGATATTGTGTGTATTGTGTGGTGCATATTTGTACCTTTGGCACTGTAAGAGTCAATGAATTCACATCTTTTACTGATAGTTCAGTCCAGTAATAGAGCGACGAATGTCATAACAAAACGGAAAAGGAGTAACCACTTACAAGGTTCGCGTAGCTTTGTGTATAAAGTGTCACTGATATATTTACTGTTGGTTAAGGAAGCATTTCATTGGTTATGGTAACTTTGTTTAGATTAAAGCGAAGGTTAACTTCATGTTCTATGTGAGCATCGACGTTTGTTAGCCAGACAGGGCGGTTTTAATTCAAATGTAGTTTCAGAATAAAAGATAACCGTGTAAAATCGTAATTTCAAATATTGTTTGGGGTTCAGATTGAAAGTTAAACATAATATACAAAGTCTGAAATTTTTATGCAGTGCATTTTTGCTCTGTACATGTAGTAGGAATTATATTATTTTATTTACAATTGCATAAGTTGTACAAAATTTTAACCAAATGAAGGAATGCTGCGTTTCTGACATACAACAAAACCATATGTGTATCATTCATAAATTAGGATCAAGCATAATTTAACAGATGCAAGTTGGGTGTATGTATGTATCTGTGTAAGCAGTGGCGTACAGTGGGTCCACTCATTGGGGGGGGGACCAGTCGATCGCTCGAAACGGTATTTTCAGATGGTGGATTTAAAATGCTGCGTACGCCAAGTATACAGTATAGTGGTAGAGTGTTTTTTTTTGCCATTTTTTTTTTTTGAAAGTGGTAAAAACTTTTTATCCATTTTTGTAATACAACAACACGGCATTTCCACTATTTAGTTTTCAAAAATCTCCAGCGAGCGCAGCGTAGCGAAGCGAACGCGGTATTGGGGAAACTTTGAAATATCCTAAGAAGAAAAGCGCGTTTTTTGCGTGTATTCTTTCAGTAATTAGAAATGACTTATGCTATAATGTGACGAAAAAAACGGAATTATAAGTGATTTATTTACACCCATTATCTCAGAATTTCATGCGGGTGGGTATATGCAAGAAAATGGGAATTAATCATCCTTAAACAGGCAGGGTCGAGGGCCCACGGCCTTACAATTCCTTGTAGGGTTCCGGGTGGGGGTCAGCGGGGCTCCGCCCCATGAAGCTGTACGAGTTTGTAGCAGTTTAATGAGACTTATTTACTCCCTCTGATAACACTATTGTTTTGTGAAATGGACAAATCGACAATAATTTAAAAAGCACTCCACTTTTAGACTTCTTTTTTGCCCCTCCTGTGGTTTAATTTTTTTATTACGAATTGCTGATGGCAGGTTATTTTCAGAACATGGTGAGATATTTTATGGGGGTGTAGGGGGCGAGCCCCTGAAGTTGACGAGTTCTAGCGGTTTTATAAGCATATTTTGACCCTTTCTTTACACTAGTTTCGTGAAAATGAACAGTCAACAATAATTAAAAACCTATAATACTAAAATACGTATTTTTTGTCAAACACTGTCAAAGTGGACGTTTCAGTTTTTGGGGGTGCGTACTCACACGTCCCCCACCCGCTACGGGTCGTATTCAGGTTATATAACCCCTCTTTCTGATTTGAAATTAACGTGTCATAAGGACACTCATTGGATGATAAATTTTGGAGGAGGAATTTCTACACACAAAATTCCTATATTGGATGAATGTATCTGCAATATTTGCCTCCGCTATTGCTACACGGGTGGATTAATAGCAAGCATAATTGGCTTATCAAAATATGCATGCCACAAAAGATATATCTGTGTTCTGAAACATTTTCAACGATTAATAAACAAAGCAACCTATCAATGCTAGAAATGGTTTTTGTAATCCAACTCCTTGAGTTGCAATGTGATAAATAAATAAAAATAAAATACACATCGTCAAAGATTTAAAACACACATTCAGATTTATGAAACGGCCTACAAGATTACATTTTGTCTGTAAGCGATGAAATGTCTGGATTTCAGCTCCACTACATCCCCCGGGGGGGGGGGGGTATTCTGTGCCACTGAGATCCGAACCCATACCACACATCTAAGGGTCCTTTTGCCGTAAATAGGCACCCATGTCTAAGGGTTTTTCAATTTTTGGCGCGCATGGGCGGAAATTGAAAATATATTGCGCGTGAAGCGCGCCGAAAATTTAAGAATAGGATATGTTTGCGCGCGAAGCGTGCCGAAAATTTGAAATTTGTGAGTGTTTCAGTGTATGCGCGCGAAGCGCGCCGAAAAAAAAAAATAGGACCCATGTCTAAGGATCTTTTTGATGAAAAGGGGACCCATGTCCAAGATTTTTTTGAAAAAGTCACTCTTCCCAGCGGCACATCCCCGTATACCAAATATACGTGAGTACCCCTCCCCCCCCCGTGGGACTACATCATTCTGGAGAAGAGTGACTTTACCTCATGTAGATGTCTTGCGAAATGGAAAAAGATGCTGAAACTGGATATGCATCTCTGCACGATTAACAATATACGTGAACGCCCGAATATTCATGCTGTTGCACAAACCTTCGCTGGCAACTTTGAGTAAACAAACATAGCTAATAATAGATTAAGCAGTTTTTCAATAACTTTAATAAAAACAAGTATAATTAACAGGAGGACTCTAATAAGACTAGTTCCAAAGGTGCTTTAAGACCAATTTCTTTCCACGCTAGCCCAGATTTCTTTTTCTTTGTTCCTTTTCTTTTTTTCCCTTTCGTTTTTTTTTTTTTTTTTTTTTTTTGCCGGGACGATTGCGGGGGGGGGGGGCACGTGCCCCCCCCCGTAGTTTACGCCACTGTGTGTAAGTGTGTGCTTGTGTGTGTGTGTGTGTGTGTGTGTGTGTGTGTGTGTGTGTGTGTGTGTGTGTGTGTGTGTGTGTGTGTGTGTGTGTGTCGCGCGCTGTGTGTGTGTGTGTGTGTGTGTGTGTGTGTGTGTGTGTGTGTGTGTGTGTGTGCGCGCGCGCGTGTGTGCGCGTGCGTATTTGTGTGACTGTGTCTGTATATGGGTGTGTATGTGTGCGTACAGTGTTGTGTTGTGTCTGTGTCGTTGTGTGTGTTTGTGTGTGTTTTTATGTGTATGATATGTTTACCTCATAGTTGATATCATGAATGTAGACGTCATGTCCGGTGATTGACAGGATATGAGGATCATGGGATACTACCACGTGATTGTCTTTTGTCAGGTAACAGTCCAGCTCTAACATGTGCATCCCATTATCAATGGCGCTGTGGTGAGAAAGAAAAAAAATAATGAAACAATGATATACATGTTTGTACATACATGATATACATGATATACATGTTTGTGTAATGTCCTACATGTAACTTTGTGCTGTACTAGTTAGAAGAAAATTAAATTTTATAATATTCCACTTTCCTTTTACATTGACAAAAACAAAACAAAGCAAAGTTGCGTAAAATTATATTTAAAATAATATGTATACAATGCCATTCAAGAAAATGTATTTATCTGCCTGCAGGCAAGAATTGTCTTGTCTACCTATTTTATTACCCAGTTACCTTTTGTATATGTGTTTTTTTTTCTGACAATTTGATTAATCTTATTTCTGTAATTTTTTCTCTGTTTATTTTGTGTATAGTATGAGTGTATTTGAATGTCTTCCAGCTGTGAATATTGTGGTGATTACCCGAGACCTAAAAATCCTGTTTACACAATATGTCCAAATTGCATCGATATGTTTCCATTCAATCACTATGAGCATGATGGTGACTTTTGTCTCAATTTATACTGTTTCTTTCATTTAAATAGAGATATTGACATTGCAAGGTTCAATCAAATGAAGGTAAATCCAATTCACTTGAATAACTTAGAAATAAGTAGATTTGAAAGTGAAAGTTCATTTTTTGACACAAATATGAGTTATGATGTTGGAAAAACAAACAGTTGTAAATTTATTTTTTCTGATGAATTCAAAAGTTATTGCAGTAATACCAGTAATGAAACGTTTTCACTTCTTCATGTAAATGCAAGAAGTTTGTCTCGTAACTTTGATGAGTTTTGTTATTTACTGGGGACCCTAGATCATAAATTTACAGCCATTGGCATTTCTGAAACATGGTTTCAATCAAAAACTATTGTACAGATGTTTGACTTGGAGGGATATACTTTAATACACTAGGATAGAAAAGACAAATTGGGTGGTGGTGTTGGAATATATGTAAACAAAGATTATGATTATATTATTCGATCAGATTTATCTCATAATACTTCAGAGTATGATTCCTTGTTTATTGAATTGAAATGTAAAAATAAAAAATCCATCATCATCGTGTGTATATAGAGTTCCAAACACTAAATATAAAATATTTTACTATAAGATGAATGATTATTTAGACTGTATTGATAGAAAACCAAGGACATTTATATCATGGGTGATTTTAATATCAATCTTGTTAAACTCTGATGTTCATGAAGAGTACAAATGATTTTATAGATACTATGTTTACTCCAAATTTGTACCCTTTAATAACCAAGCCAACTAGAATTTCTGCAAACATCCGCCACATTGATTGATAATATATTTGTAACTCATATGAAAACGGTGCATTAATTGTGGACTGGTAATAGCAGATGTTTCAGATCATTTTCCTATATTTGTATAAGAAACAAACATTGTTCCGAATGATAGTAAGAACTTTAAATGAAAAATCCACCTCTGTATCTCAATCCCTATATCATACCGGCATAAAGAAATGGAATGATTTACCCTATTCTATTAAGATAAGCTCAACATTGACTAGATTTAAGAAACTTTGTAAACAATTACTATTAGAATCATTATGTATACTGTATAATGACTTTGTCTGTTATTTTCAGACGCACGATTTAAATACTGATCAAAAGTACTAAGTATTTATCTGTCTCAGGGTTGTGTGTGTGCTCGTGTGAGTTCTGTGTGTAAGTACGTGTGTATTGTTTTGTATTGTATTATATTATTGTATTCAAAACATATTATATCTGTATTTATTTGATGCAAATTTCATTAATTTTTCATAATTGTTTGTTGGGACCCCACTTAACGAGCTTCCGCTTTTTCAGGGGTTCCAAACCATATGTAAGCTGTTTTTATTGTACAAAATGACTGTTTCTTTGTAAAATTGTTTTTATATGGTTGAATAAATGAAATGAAATGAAATGAAATGAAACCAAAATATGCTTTGCCACAAGGAGCGTCGGCCTGGTGTGGCAAAGAGGGGCAGTCGCCACCCCAATGAAAATATTGGGGGCAATCATATCGATTTGCGTCCCCCCCCCCAATAATATTGACAACTTGAAAATATCATAAAACGTAATGCAACGACGCGTTTAAAAAGTAATGCAAAACACAACAACACTATTATAATAAATTTTCCCCCTTTTCCTTTTTTTTTCGGCGCGATTTGCGCGCAAAATTTTATATTGCATTTTGTTAAAATATTTCTTATTTTTACCTCCCCAATCCGAAAAATGGATCGACGCCCCATTACGGGAAAGCTACGTTTAAAAACTACCACACCACTTTTTAACGCATGATCCTATGCAATCTGTACGTCTTATCAATAGAGGTAGAAGGTGGGGTACCCCCACCCGCTATCCGAATGACACGTTTTATCAGTGACTATCACCATTGCTTGAGAGGAGGTGGTATTGGATTGCACCTGCGATCCTCATTATCTTACGTAATAGTGTAAACAGACTCTTAGCGCAGCACTGCCTGAAAGGAAATGGGAAGTAGGAATTAGTATGTATTACATTTGTTTTAAGATTTTAAAATGTCCAGAAAGCACTCACATGGTAGATGAAGACCCAAATTAAACTTCGAACGAAGGAAAATGACCCAGAATTTGAGATATAACAATATTTTTCACTCTTAAATCTTCGAGGCGGTGGCTTTGGATATCACCAGCAATCCTTATCATATTACGTAATAGTGTAAACAGACACTAACCATAGCAGTGCCTGAAAAGAAATGGAAAGTAGGAACTATGTATTTCATTTGTTTTAAGATGTTAAAATGTCCAGAAAGTACTCATATGGTAGAAGACCCAAATTAAACTTCGAACGAAGGAAAATGACCCAGAATTGGCGATATAATAACATTTTCACTCTTCAATCTTACATACTCTCTCCGTCTGTCAATCTCATCTGTCACCCTGTCAAGGTCGCTTGGCTGGTATAGGGGATTAGTGCTCAGTGCTTTTGTTTACTTAGGCTGGCCACAATCTCGGATGTCCATAGGTAAAAAAGAATCATTCTGCGGGTTTTATGCTTAAAGGAGGTATTTCCCTCATGCCAAGATCTTAAAAAAAAATTAGGTCCGAAATGGCAAACACCATGCTCGATTTTTTAAAAGGGTTTATCTTGGCGTGTCACGGTTTTCTGAACATTGAGAACACGCTCGTATTAATTGCACTGATTTATCATGGTAAACGTAATTCAGTATCTCTACGAATAGAACGTATTACAAAAATAATACTAACTGGTTGATATTAATACCATGACCTGAATAATTCTATATGCACCGTACTACCGGTAGTATGTGCAGATCAACAACTTAAGTGACGATTTTCAGAATGATAATCTCAAACACTCTTTTAACATCTACACAAGACGAGTTAAAGGTGTTGATCAGATAAAGGATGTATAAGGAAAATCCTTGATCAGATATATTGTCGGATTAATAAAAAGCATTGCGGCAAACAAGGGGGTAAATAATGTTATACACACCTTCCGTGATTGTTATTGTACGAATGTTCATGCTTATGGGCGTAAGTCTTGAAGTGTATAAATAAACAAAATCCAGTTAAATTAATTCGTGAAGAAAATATCAAAAGAAGTTACCTTCTAAATGCTGTTATCGTGTTTTCTAACTGTTCTCCAGCTCCTTTAAAATGAGAGAGATATATTTTGTAAGTAGAAGACGTGATATACATGAATATAATAGGTTAGTGTATCATATATCATATCATATCATATCATATATCATATATCATATCATATATCATATCATATCATATCATATCATATCATATCATATCATATCATATCATATCATATCATATCATATCATATCATATCATATCATACCAAATCATATCATATCATATCATATCATATCATATATCATATCATATCATTATCATACATATCATATCATATCATATCATATCATTACATATATCATCATTTCATTATATCATATTATATCGTATCATATCATATCGTATCATTTCACATCACCGTTGTATGTTTAAAACATCTGACTCGAAAACAAAATAAACTAAAATTTGAACATAAAATCTGAATATATGTTGCGACAGTGTAATAACAATTAAATTCCAAACTGTATTATAATGCAACGCTGTTGATTAAAGGAATCCTCCATTTATAACGAAGTTTTTACAAGGGGAAATTCAACACCTCAAAAGATGGTATACGGGACAAATTACACATGATATAGCCCTATGTGCATCTACCTTTATCATTTCATGAAAATAAAAAGCGCACAATCATACTCATACAGCTGTTTCGAATACTGTAACCGATCTGAATGTCACTTACCTCCCCGATGAGCGATTAGGCTAGCTTTGATCGTTTTCTTTGGCGCGTGGAGTAATTGAGGAAATATGAATAAAGTGATCCAAGTTACGACGTAGATCACAAACAGAACCAGCAAACACATCAGCCAAGACATTATGGAAAAGAAGAAGACCCGCTATCATAAACGAACTGTTAATTACGTTAGACTGAGCGCGAACGTAATTAATTCTTCAACTCGTATAACGTGATCAAATGAGCAGTATGATAATACCGATTGTTTCAACAAGTCCAGTGTGTCAAATGCTCCATGCGTGTTCGTATTGTTAAAACATACAATAGAACACACGTACGAGAACTAAAGCATTGTACCCAAGTAAAATAAAATCGATTAGATTTCTATCTAACACATTTTGTTATAACGGAAATATGTCTGGTAATAAAGAAAAATCAGAAATAAAATTAATTGTTGCATTGAGGAAATGGGAGGAACCCCTACTTTCAACTTGTAATCTAATAAATAATTCATTATTGTTATTAATTAAAGTATGATACTGAAACCCATATAATGCCAAACATATTAGTTCTTTTTATGTGGTTACAATTTAACATACAATTAAACTCTACAGTCTATTAATATATGAAAAGTATTAGGCCAAATGACAAATCAGAAATAGAAATAGGAACATAAAGGAAATGTTTTACGAACATGAATTTCACACATTGTTAGCTTACGAGGAAGCTTCCCGGTCATTGTCAGTAACTACTGTAACTTCACAATGTTTAGAATAAAAACTATCGGTTTTCTGTGTACTTGTACATCTCGTATTATTATTATCACTCAGTTCAACAACTTCGTGGTCTCTGTTAAGAATTTTGACGAATCGGTAACAGACAGAATTTTGATATTTCAAAAGCAGGTATAGAGTAACCAAACACCCCCAAACACCCTTCATTTCCCCCGGAAAATACGTAAACTTCTGTTAAAAGGGGGGGGGTTGTTTTAAATCACTGAAACACATAAAACACATGTAAGTGGTAATTTTTCTTTAGCTGGCTGAAAGTTTAGCCGTGCCATTTTTTTTAGAAAGTTCTCCCCCCCCCCCCCCCTCTCCGCTGAGCGACTTTGAAGTGGTTGGCGTGACCGGAAAAGATTTGGACCTCGGATTTGGAATGAAATGTTTTTCGTACCCCCCCCCCCCCTACACTGAAAGAATTTTCGGCGGTTGGCGTGAGCGGAAAAAATGTTGGACCTTGGATTTTGAATGAAAAAAATTTTGTCACTACACCCCCTCCGCTGAGCGAGTTTCCGGTGGCTGGGCTGTCCGGAAAAAAATAGACCGAGGATTTGGCCGCGGATGAACACCCCCTTGGCCAAATCCTGTGTACGCGTATGTTCAGTAACAGAGGCGTCGAGAACATATCCTTGTATTGCATATTTTTTCAAGTTATCAAAATTATTGGGAGGCGGGAGGTTTAATACGAAATGTGTTGTGCAAACCCCCCCCCCAATAATTTCATTGTAGCGGGCTATCGTCGTATTAGCTCTTACAATCTACTTACGAAGGAATATAATGTTCTTTTGAGGGAAAAATCGAGATCACCACTTTGAATGTATGGCAGAGATCGGGAGCAGGAGATGCAAAGTGTGAGCAACCGTGAGCGCCACGCATTTTATAAAATAAAATATTGTATTCTTTAATATTCTGTCGTGTGACCGAGCCTAAATAAAAACGGATGAAGGCTTGGTCTTCACACCTCCAGTACCAGACTGTTTTGTACTTAAAGAATGCATCAGGCAACTCATTCACAAAATGGTACTGACCAGTATTCATTTATGACGTCACGCAGTGTGAGAAAATGACAGATGTACAATATCAGAAACGTCTGACCTGCTCTCGCATTTTTCACACCTATGATCGTTACAGAAACACTGCTGGATTTTTTTTCTTGTGTTGGGTTTGGTATGATTTGCTTTATTTGTATTTTTGTCACACATCTATTATAAATCATTTCTTTCATTATTCATAGGCAATATAGTCCAATCCTACATCACACTCACATTAACATAGAGTCCAACCACCACCTCACACACACACACACACACACACACACACACACACACACACACACACACACACACACACACACACACACACACACACACACACACACACACGCACAAACACATACACCCACACATAAACACACACATCTCTCACACACACACCATCACACACACAAACACACACAGACATACACACACACAAACACACAGACATATACACATACATACATACACACACATACACATACACATACACACACACATCATACACACACACACACATCACACACAGACACACACATACACACACACATACACACATACACACACATACACACACACACACACATCATACATACACACACACATCACACACATCGCACACACACACGCGCGCGCTCCACACAACCATCACACACACACACACACACACACACACACACACACACACACACACACACACACACACACACACACACACACACACACACACACACACACACAATCTCACACACACACATACCCTCCCTACTCAAAAGTATTGCAACATACACTATAACGCATACATTTTACGTTGAAGGGGTCTTTCTAAAATGATGTCCTAACTCCGTTTATTATTGAAAAATTACATTTAAAAAAAATAATAAATCAATGAATATATTTTCTCGTTCCTTCTCCAAGGCGGAGAGATTATCAAATGCAAGCGCGCCCACGACAGAGGGGATGGAACATAAATTTTAACCCGTTTTTTTTTTTCTCCCTGTAGGGGTGGGGTGTTAATTCACACTAGCATCGTAATTCGGTTTCATATTACCAATAAAACGGTTTTGATGGTTTGGAAAGACTTCCAGCAAACGAAAAATATCAATGTGTTCCTCTGGAAGGGTCTCAGAAAGAAGACCACGCCCCTCGAAGACGAAAGTGACCTCCTATCTTCATAAGACAGTGACAAGGAGGATATGGCTACTCATAGAAGATGATGGCTTTTTCTTCGCATCATTATATCCAAAGTACCGAAAAGTTTCATGACCGTAAATTTTAAGATGTTTACAATAGTAGACTACCTTTAGAATAGAAAAAGAGTGAGAAATTATATCTTGAAGAGGTATTGTTTCAAATATGGCGCGTTTCCTCCTTACCACTGTCTTATGAAGATAGGAGGTCACTTTCGTCTTCGAGGGGCGTGGTCTTCTTTCTGAGACCCTTTCAGAGGAACACGTTGATATTTTTTGTTTGCTGGAAGTCTTTCCAAACCATCAAAACCGTTTTATTGGTAATATGAAATTACGATGCTAGTGTGAATTAACACCCCACCCCTACAGGGAGCAAAAAAAGGGTTAAAATTTATGTTCCATCCCCTCTGTCGTGGGCGCGCTTGCATTTGATAATCTCTCCGCCTTGGAGAAGGAATGAGAAAATATATTCATTGATTTATTATTTTTTTTAAATGTAATTTTCCAATAATAAACGGAGTTAGGACATCATTCACTCATCGATCACTGTTCCTGCTATCACCTTCATCATCAACACAAGCTTTCAAGAAGGCTTCCTTCCAGATGAGTTGAAGACAGCAATAATTCGCCCAACCCTTAAAAAATCTAACTTAGATAAAGAGTTCTGAACATACGACATTATCAAACTTACTTTTGTCAGCACAAAGAATGGAAACGGTTACCTCTCTCGCCGTTAGACTACTTAAGGAAACAATGTTATTGATACCACCAGCGCTTATCGCTGATCACAGTGTGGAAGCGTCTAACTGATTATATACCACTGTCTGAGACAGAGGATACCGCGCAATAACTGCAAAATTTTGTTGAATAGTGTAATCAGCGTGCCATTTAGACATCAAAATTTAATTCAAAGAATCAATCGTAGAGTGTCCATGACTTTCATAGAAGATGGTCAAATCATATCTTTCTGTATCTGATTGCAATATACGTTAAGATAATGACATATAACTCGACCTACGCACTTAAAATGTGTGTCCCGAAAGGGCTGTTGTGGGACCTCTGTTTTTTTTTGTAATCTCTAACCGATTAAGGACATATTCTTATCACGCATAATATCATACTCACTGTTACGCAATAGATATTCAAATTATGTATCAGATCCCACCAACCAGACTTGAACTTTCAAAGCTATTAAAAAACTAGAGGTCTTGCTATTGATTAGTCATGTGTGGATGTTTAGCAATGGTCTCACTGAATGACAGTAAAGCATAATTTTTAATGATAGGTTCTTCACAAATGGTTGGCTAAAGTCAAGCCTGAAACTTAGATAATATTAGATTGGATAACAATAGTGTTAAGCCTATCAAAATCTTCACTAATTGGTGTATATTATGCTATTTTCCTAATGAAACCAATATAACCAACTTTTGTCAATCGTCCGATTCACGTTAGTTATTCCGTGTCAATTCGTAAAGTATTCATAAGTACGCTGTACCGCAACAAGGGACTAGCCCTCATTCCTCCGTCTTATTTTGTGAATCACTATTTTGTAATCCTTCCCACACAAAGGAATTTAAAGAATCAACGTCTTTTCAAAATTGTTCTAGCAGATTACTCACTTACACAAGAAATTCACCCAATTACAACAGTCCTTCGTTCTGCTTCTCGGACTTCCCTGTTTATAAGACGCTGCCAAACATTTAAAGATTCTCCTCCTTGTATATCGATACACTAACACATATGCCCTACACTACTCCAGCATTACCCTAGCATCTTTTAACCTCCGCCGAAATCTCGCGCTTCTGCAATAATCACACAATCCTAGGTACTCGAATCCAAAACGTAATATGGGAGGAGCACGTATACTTTCTCGTACATAGGCCCTACACGGCTGACAACAATCCTTCCTTTGTAATACGCAAGCAAAATCAATGTATTACATCTAAATAACTTACATTCAATATAAGTAATACCTTATTATTTACATTTATAAACAATTCGTCTGAAATTTGAATTATGTTTCAGTTTACATTGTATCTTTTTGTAGTATGTTACTATAGTTTGTTGTACATCTCATTGTAACTATCATGTATCTACATGGTATGTAAAGCGCTATGAGCATCTTCTGTTGTGAAGGTTACTGTGCGCTAATATAAGAAATCATTACCATTATTATCTATTCATTTAGAAAGACCCCTTCAACGTAAAATGTATGCGTTATATTGTATGTTGCAATACTTTTGAGTAGGGAGGGTATATGTACATAAACACACACACAATCTCACACACACATATATGTACATAAACACACACACACACACACACACACACACACAGAATCATAAAACAATTGTTTCAATTTCTACAATTACACCCAGTCTGTTTGAAAATATCTTGGCCATACTATAAAATTGAGCAAAAACAATGGCAACATAACAAAAAAGTACACATACATGTAGTTATCAATAATCACTCATAATTTATTGTAATCTCTTTTCTATACAAAAACTATAAGCAGTTCTACAAATTTCACAAATGAACTTCATTATGATACTTTTATCCCACCCCAACCCTCTTGCAACTCAGTCACATTATCAGACAGAAGATCTGTCCATATTATGGCAAACTCATCAGATTAACGAAAACAAATTGTCAAGGGACACACATTTTTCATCATTTGAGTCTATTTTACACAAGACATGGAAAGGAAGGCAGTATTTTGGCAGTAACTATGCATGAAACAAATGCGAATAGCAATGGTCCTATTATATATATTTTTTTTCATTACAAAAGTAAATATACCACAGTACCTGAAACCATGTATCAGCTGCACTAGAAACATACCATAATTCCATTTCCCTTGATCCCGTTCTCAATTTTTTTCTTAATGGGGGGGGGGGGGGGGGCTAAACACACTGCACAAAGAGTTGCACATGAATAAACTTACTAGTATTATAGTATGTGTTACTTACTATAGTGACACACACAGATATATAATGTAACTGCAGAAATACTATACTAACATTGCACAGATATACCACATAAAATTATCTGTAATTTATAAACTTACAATAATTAGTTCAACCGTAAAAGTAGAGGTGCTTGTTAACTTGCTTTCACACAAAATAGATTTGTCAATAGTCAATAGCTATAAAGCTAACAGCTTCCTCATTCGTAACACATTAAATATAACCAGATGTATACAAAACACATGAATAATAATAATACACATAATTGCATCGTAAATGACAGAGGCTCCTCTTTCAGTAAATTTGTAAAAAATCATCAGTAAAATCTCATAATTTCCAAAAATCAACAAGTGTCATGTAAATCAGTAATAACCATCCTCAAGAATTCACTTCACAACATTATTAGGTGCACATTCAGCAAGGTTTAAAATTACAGATTGAACTTGGACACTGATACTCAGAGAGTCATAAAAGCCATGTTCAGACGGCCATGGAACTCCGAGGGTTTGAAACTCCGGAGGTGAAAATTAAATCTAAAAAGTTTACTTCACTCCAAGTTATGTCCACACGACGGCTGACACCCCGAAATCACCCCCGTGCTCATTCACCTCCGCTTCTCATCCTAAAAGCATGGTCAACTCCATTCCGCAAACCCCCGAAGCTGTTCGCACGGCACGACACTCCAAAACACTCCGAAGTTTTATCGGGGTTTCAGCTTCACCCCCAAGTTTATTTGGGGGATAAAACTCCGTTAGACCCCCGATAACACTCCGGAGGTTAAAACTCCGAATGCGTCCGCACGGTCAAAAACCCCGATCGACACTCCTGAGTTTTGAAACTCCGGAGTTTCAGCCTCCGTGTGGACACGATTAGTGTCACATAGCAGAATACTGACAAACATGCCAAGAATTAAGAATATAAACAACTTAGATCTTTGGTAGGTTCTGGTCATGTGTTTGCACTGGCAATAGCAATTTTTATCTACAATAATTCTTATAGAATAATGGAAATAAAACATATATGCTATCATTCCTATTGCAGCAATATACAGAATGAAACCTCCACGTTTTCAAATTTGGCATAAAACTAGGCTGTTTCAAATATTAAACTTTATAATAATAAATTAACATTAAAATTGTAGAAAACAAGTTGTTCGAACCGTTGTCCTGTCATGTTTTTCATATACTGGCTGTCAATTTATGGTTTGAAAAATATTTGTCCAAAACTTATCAGTTTAAGTTACGTTCGATTTTTATCCCTCCACCTTAACCACATAATTTGATTTTCATATAGCATGCATTCTCCATAGACCCCAGCCCAAGATATTCCATCTCTGGTCTTCAGTGGGTTCAATATTGATAGCTACATCAAAACTACTTGGATTTGTTACAAGAGAAGAGGTGATGAAATTTTGTCATTATCACATATTAAAGGCAGTGGATCTCATTGGCAAACATCTCCGCAGACCATGAAAAGATAACCCATGCCCTCAGGCTATTGATAAAGGGCATGTGTGTGAAAACTGGAGGTCAGTAATTACCTAGAATTGAAAAATGCAAAAGAAAAACAATAGCCATTTAGTGTACGTTCTATGGTAGGATTCTTTTTTCTCGCAAGAAAAATTCAAATCAAAGTCTAACAGTCACTATAATTCCACTAAAACTGAGTTTCCAGCTCCTATATTTTGCTAAAGGTTCCCAGACGGCATTTTCTTCTAAATGCCATTGTATTTATACAATGTTAATTTTAAAACATGCAAAAGAGAGGCCCTGCCTTAAAGCTTACTCCTTTAGCAATTCCTTCCATTACTATTATAAATCAACTGCACATGATATATTTCCACATTTCTATGACCTCAAAAGCATAACAAAACAGTTACTTGGAAATCACTGAAGGCGTAATCTCATACATTCCATCTATACACCAGATATGAAAGCAAGCTTCTCGATTTTCATAAATGCAGACTGAGAAAAAAACATTTCCAAAGCACGATGCCTCTGCCACATTCAATGGGAACCTGACATATTGCTATGAGCAAATATTGACAGTGATATCCGCTTGATGATCATTTTGAAAAATTACAATTTCATATTGCAAACCATTTTTCAGTGCATTTGATGTTGTCTTCTGATGTTTGAACAGATAACATCTTATTTTTTTTCAATGTCACATTTACCAAACCTATACTTTGGCTATTTACATCTAATGAGCAGTAAAAATGAAGTGCAAAATTTAATCTGTTTAAAAACAATACAGCATAGCTGGCTTCATCTGGGGCTGACCTTTATCAGTCAATATAGTGATGTAATAATCTGCTGTCTTGAGCTTTGCTTTATGGAAGCAATGTTTATAGAGACATTCTCACTGCAAGAATACAATGGATTATACTATTCTTTCGGTTACCAATTTGGACTGCAGGGATAATAACACAATCTTAAATAATAATGATACCAACAATGAAACATTTTGTATAGCCCATAACACATAGCCATTATTGCATGTGTTTTATAGCTTTACAGAACAGAGATAAAAAAGGAGTGAAAACCACATACTGGGTTCATAGTAGTAATTGTAATCATAATTTTAATTCTCAAAGATGATTTTAAATTACCTAATAATATGACAACATATAGAAAAATATGCACCTGTAAAACCTAAAAGCCCAATACAAAACACTGAACAAGAAACTCTCATACATCATAAAGCGTAATTTACTTACAGACAAATAATCATTCTATAAAATTCCTATTAAGCAATATCAATATCAGTGGGATAATATAGTTTACTGCAATCCTATTTCTATTGCATTATAAATAGATCTATAATATATAAATGACTACGGTAATCATTTGCTAAATTTCAGACACGATGGTTACTATTTATGATCCTTCAGTAAAAAAACTATATTGTTTATTCAAATAAATACAAAACTTATTTACAGCCCTGTATATTTTAGCATATATCAAGCAATGATCATAATTGCACTGTCAATCTTTTTGAACAATTTTTGGACAGAATCTTTGTAATTATGCTAAAAAATTTTGGACAAAAACTCATGAACATACTGACAGACACACAGATGCACACACACTCAAAGAGAATATACAGTAACTCTTTGACAAAATCAAGAAACATAAAAAAATAATAAACAAGTATATATATGCCTACAAAACAGATGCCAATTTCAACATCATGAAGAATACAAGATAGGTTTAATTAACTAGATTAGAAAATTGGATTCTCCTGATTTCTTCAAGTCACACTTTGATAATCATTCAAAATATATAAATATATAATATATTTATGAAATCACATTATTGTACAGTATACAATTCTCATGAACACCAAAATTTTGAAGCATAAATTAATTTTCCTTTTGGTTCATCACAGAATTTAGACAAATAAATATTATGATTCATCAAAGATTACAGTAGATTTTATGGATTGTATAAGACCTTTGCCCTTCGTCATCCAAATGGAAGCAGATTGATAAATCTACTGGAATTACATCTGGACACAATGCTTCACTGTTATAGAATGGTACTATGTCAATGTCTACATGATGTGCCACCTACACATCTGACCTTTGACCTCAAGAACAAACTGAACCTGCAGCCCATAAGCTTTGGAAGATACTTAAAATAGGGTCTGGGGTAGGAGTGGGTTTTGGGTGGACCAACAAACATTTGTAGCAGCCACCTCCCCCCCCCCCCTCCCCTTCACCCCATGCATTAAAAGATAGAGTATCAAAATATCAAGAAAGCATTCAAATCTTCAGATTGACTGGCCCCCAAAATAGCGGTTTCCAACACTTTTCTTTAGGTGTAATTATAAATCTTCACATGATTTCTTTCTTTTCGTTTTTTTTTTTTTTTTTGGGGGGGGGGGGGTTATTTTTCAAAAGAGTAACAATTTCTAGGGGGTCCCGGACACTTACACCCCTTCCCCATACCCTCTGGTCTAGGAAACCACGCCAAAGTCCATAAACCATGCTCACAATCAACTCCTTGCTAAGCTGACGACGTCCCTTCCTTCACCAATCAGTTTGTCCTTACAACATTTCAGCACCTAACCATGACCTATGACCCTTGGTTTCCATTCTGGAGCAAGGGATCCCGCGACGACAGAAAACCCCCAGCAACGCAAAACTCTTTTAGTTTGGTGGGGTAGTCAGTCATGATCCCATCAGCCCCCAGCTTGACGGCTCTGGTCCACTCTCTCTCGCTGTTCAGCACCCAGAGATAAACCTGATGAATTTGAGATACCACACAAAGACACAATACGATACTAATATAAAACAGGCTTTTTCAATAACAACATCAACAACAACAGCAATGACAAAATTAATGATTAACTTAACTGACAAATATTAATGATAAAAATATGATAACAATGGATAATAATGATATTAATAGTATCATTATCATATCACTCTTATCATTTTATTGTTAGTAGTAGTAGTAGTAGTAGTAGTAGCATTATTATTATTATTATTATTATTATTATTATTATTATTATTATTATTATTATTATCATAATTAGTAGTAGTAGTAGTAGCAGTAGTAGTAGTAGTAGTAGTAGTAGTAGTAGTAGTAGTAGTATTGCTATTAGAAGTAATAGTATTAGTAGTACTAATAGTGTTAGTAGTATTAGTATTAGTACTAGTATTTGTATTAGTATTATTAGTATTAATATCATTATTATCAATTTAATTATTATCATGAGAATTACATAAATATAGATAGATGGAATTAGAAAGAGATATTTAGATAGACAGATAATCAAACAAACAGATGGATTGATTGATTTTTGAGGGGATGCTCATATTAATGAAAAACAGACTTAGCTGTAATAATTTTATTACCAAGAGGCCATATAGCATACATCATCTCCTTATTATCAAAGACTTGATTTTTTTATGGTAAATAACACATGATTGGTATCACAGCTTCACAGACATTATCATTAAATGCATTAGACATGGGGAAGAAAAATGTTAAACGTTGGCATCACAAATTGAACTCTTTCTCTGCTACATTCTTAAAGTGAACTTGAGGTACTTCAGGATTTTTATTTAATTTGCAGTTTTTGCAAAAAAGAAGACACACTTCATTCATGCATACGTGTGAATGACTTGCAGACCCAATGATATTGAGTAAAAGGAATGAGGTTTAGTAAATCACTACTCCTTGTTTCTATTGTATTTATTGATCTGTGCAAAGCAACGAATATGACAGGAAAAGAGTTCAACCAGCAACTTCCTTAATTTTCTTCTCACCTTAATTCCTCTCCTCTGAAGGTGGCGGAAGAGACATCGACGAATGAGGAGAACGTCATAGACCTTGAGGAGGACTCGTAACAATCTTGATCCTTCATCTCTACCACTGAATCAGTCAAAATGAAAAATAAACCAAATACATAAAGATGGAGATTTTGACACGTTTTGATATATTTGCAGACATACCGGTACAAACGCACTTGAATATCGCATTCAAAATTCATAATTCAACACTGCTAATTTACACTATTGGGCATTTCCGTAAATTAGTAAACCTTTTGGTCAAAATTTCAAAATCCTACAAACATAACAAATATGGTATCATTTGAAAGCTAAAACACTGAAATGTATGAATCTGAAAGAAATAATTTCATACAATGCATCATTGCATTGTGCCAAGGCACTGAATTTGCCATGGTAACCAGAGACAATTTTGTCAAATTTACAAAGTTCAAGTTTGAACCAAATTTTATACCAAATTGAAGCTTTAAAAAAATTAAAGTTTGGTAGTGTTCAAGTTGTACTTATGTAAAGATTCTTAAAAGACAGACATTTTTTTTATAGATTGATTTATTTTTTTTTACCAAATAAATCAAAAGTAGGCACTTGCAAATGTATGTCCGACCCCTTTTTAGGTACACTTTTTTGTTTACAACAAAAACAGCAACAGATAAATTTTCCCTAAGTTAGATGCAAAGCAAGCTTGATGTGTTTAATATACAACCCAAAAGAAAGCTCATCGCTGGTCCAGGATTTCATGTTAAAGGGGGTCGGACGTACAGGTTTTTTGTACATCCAAATCCCTGTATGTCCAACCCCTTTTAGACTTGTTTTTATTATTTTTTCTTGTACTTCTGGGATGCTTTTTGCAAAATTAAAGTATAACACTATCATTTACCCATGCATATCTTTCAAAATCAAATACACATTTCAATTTCAAACCAAATAAACAATGACTTATTTTTGTTTTCTTTAACCCTTAGAAAACTGGGGGGGGGCCAAAATAGCCCTTCTACCCTCATATTTTGCGCAATAATTTTGAAATGCATAGTGATATCATGGCACAATTTTGTGACCATTTACTTTGAAGTCCTGTATAACTTTTGAGACCACATTTGCAACAAATAGGTTTACCGTCGCGACATAATGTGGATTTTTGTACAACAATGTTATCCCCCACTGAAAAGGCTAATTTTTTGCGATTTGTGTACAAAGTCAATGGAGATAATGTTCCTTCATGAAATCCACAAAGCAATAATTATTTTTCCATTCTCATTATTGTAATTGAGTAATTTTGTGCCAACCATGGTTGCATAATGGTCTGTAAGTAAATTTCACTTTAAAACCCCCCAAAACAGAGAAATACATAAGAAATTTGAATTGTGTACAAATTCAATGGGAATTGTCTTCTGTCATGAAATTCACAAACTGCTGACTATTTTTTTTTATTTTCACAACAGTAATTGCATAATTTTGTGCTTACTATGATTGGATAATGACTTGAATGAATTTTCTTTAAAAAAAAACAATAAAAAACAAAATTATCAAAAAAAGAAAGAAATACATAAGAAATTTGATACACAAAGAAAAACAAAGGGAAAATTTGTCTTTGCCACTTTTTGTAATGAAAACAAGTTGATTAATCCATGAAGAAGCTTTCTATGAAATTATCAAATTCCAAGTTAGATTAGCCATTTTATAGGATAAACCTTACTTATAGTTTGAATACTAACAAAACTCATTATAGGGGTCAGACGTACACTGTCTGAATTGTTCTCAACTTTAGTCAAGTATAACTCTTAACCTGCAACAGACTGATTTGTTAAATCTAATATATTTGAAGGACAACTAACCAAATATTATGTACCAAAAGATTCACCAATTTATAATTTTTAAGTTTTGTGTAACTGCTCTTCAAAGGGGGTCGGACGTACAGTGTGCATATTTTTTGCACAATGTACGTCCGACCCCTTCAACATGTACGTCCAACCCCCAAAAGATCAACCTATAACTGAAACAAGGGAATGCCTACCAATTTTTTTACTGCAGTTCCTTCAAGATTCATCATTTAACTAGCAGCCCATATTAAAATTTCAGTACCTGCTTCACACAAATCACAGAGATTTTGACATGAAGTCAAAAAGTGTAAGAACCTGCTTTTGTCTGATGTACGTCCGACCCCTCATATTTTTGCTCATATTTTCTATTCTTCATATTTTAGCCTGGTTTTGTCATGGTGTAACAATGACCTAAGTCAAATGTTATGGATATACTGGAAAATAAAAACCATTGTTATTAAATCAAAGGAGATATAGCTCTTAAATGTGTCCGAATGTACGTCCGACCTTTATGGAATGCCCCCATTTTTAAAGCTAAATGACATGATTGGGGATAGTCATCAACTTGGGGTGAAATTATTCTAGAATCAAGTAAACTGTGCAAGGATTCTACTGTGAAAATTTGGTAGGCAAAAGTTGACTCATTCTAGAATAACTTCCATCACTATGCGTTGTGACAGACATATCTGTTGTGTAGCTCTATATGGGGTCTATTTCTATAGGGGCTTGAGACAAAAAAAAATGCTATTATGTTCATGCTTGATTCTGTTGAAGTAAACAAATTCAAGATAAATCCTTCCAGCCATGAGATACAATCCAGCTGGTGTATCCGTTAAAATATATCTTTCAACCAGTTTGGTTCGAGCAGCATTTTTTATTTCTCCCAGTCATGTCACTGCCCTTTAAAATGAGCAAATTCACATACATATTCTTCAAAATCAATTTCATTTCTACTAAACTCTCATCATACAGCATCAAAGATGATACATACATGTATGATAGTGATGATGATCACAATGTCATTGACAGTAATGGGGATACTGATAAATGATGACGATAGTGATAATGGTGGTGATTTTGGTGGTGAAAATGGTGGTATTGATCATGGAGGTGGTGGTAATAATAGTGGTAGTTTTGGTGGTGGTGGTGGTGGTGGTGGTGGTTGGTTGGTGGGCATTTGGTGAAGATGATGTTAAATCATGGTGGTGGGTGGTGGTAGATAGTAGTGGCTGTGGGGTTGTATTGGTGGTGGTGATCAGACACACATCACTGAAATACCATCAAGGAAATGTAGGGTCAAACCTCACAAAGAAGGGAAAAGTGACCGATGATGATGATGATGATCAAGGTGAAGATGACGACGATGATGATTCTTATGATGAAGCATCAGGCCTCAACCATTTCTTAGACCACATCTATCTTGATGTTCTAACACTTGTTCTATCCTATCAAGAATAACCCCAAATTTTCCTTCCCCATACACCTCTTTCATCTCATGCACTTACAGATCTCGGAAAAGTGTCCCCGTGGGTACCTCTAGGTAGCACTCTTTCAGTGGAACAAAAGGTAGGAGTCCTGAATATGTGAGAAGAATTAACTTCATGATCCCTCTCATACCAAATATCAAGGGTATATCTGGTGCCTGGATAAAACAAAAACAATAAAAATGACAAGACATGAGTAAAACCATAGTAGCATCGAAGTTTAGCAGCAATCAGGATTAACTACAAATATCGCTGGAGGTTTCTGATACCCCCCCCCCCACAGGACAATCTTATGAGAGGAAATTTCCCTTATTTATCATCATTATATGCCACTACCATGGCAACACAGTTTCTGACACAGTCAAAAAATGTCTTGCACATCTTCATCCCAAGACCAATATTGTGTGCAATATCTCATGAGCATTGCTTGAAAACTGAGGAAGTAGTTTGATCCACAAGATTTGCAACAAACCAACTGACTGACTGGCCACCTGTACCCCCTTTAAACTTTGTTTTGTGGAGTATAAATATAATGTGGTACCTTCCTGCAATTTAGCAACACACTACGGAGAAGAAGCCACAAATACTGCCAGTGGTATAAAATTGGATTCACCGAGTCTAATTCATAAACTTATTGGTCAAGCCAGGAGTTGGCAAATATTGGGTGAGTCAAAGTCGATCCAAATATTTGTCAACTCTTGTCAATGTTTGATTTATTCCACAATATTAAATTGAAATAAATTCTGTGATTGGTAATCTATTCATATTTCTTCAAACTACTTACCTGCTTGTGTACTTTCCTCTGAATTTTGTCATTAAAGTTACCAACAACTGTAATATCTTCTCTCTTGAATTCTTTAATGATCTCTAGCACCTTTGGAATGTAACAAATAATGAAATAACAAATGAAAAGAAAATAGTAATAATCAGTCGTGATGAAGTCTATTACAAGGGAAAGTAAAATGAACTCTCATACAACTTTGTGTACACAATGCTTCTGCCACAGCTATCAGTGATAGTGAGTAAAACAAGAAATTTGTGGTGAAAAGACATGAACTGTTTTTTTAAAAAGTGTGGTATACAAGTGTAAATATAGCAAAAGGAAGAACACATGCGTAGTTGTAAACATCCCCCCCCCGAAAAAAAACAACAACAAAATATTGACAGCTAAGTACATTCAATATGTCTAATGATGGCATAGCATTGTTTAAATTGTTTCGGTTTCATGAACATGATATTTGACTACAAAGATACAAAAGAACATAAAATATGTTTTAGAAGACACAATAATTTATGTCTGGAAATATAATTGATTGTGAATTATCATTTATGTCATTTCTAACATTGATTTATCAAAGTTTGAGTGTTTTTATTTCTTTTTATTTGAATGTCGCAACTTCAACGTGTTTATGTCGGACTATCCATCTCACATATTATCTGCATGATTCGAGTCACTACACAATGTCAAAAAGAAGAGTTTTACCTTTTCTATAAGTTCATCATCGTTTCTTTTAACATATTATCTGCATGATTTGAGTCATTACACAATGTCAAAAGAAGAGTTTTACCTTTTCTATAAGTTCATCATCATTTCTTTTAACATATTATCTGCATGATTTGAGTCATTACACAAAGTCAAAAAGAAGAGTTTTACCTTTTCTATAAGTTCATCATCGTTTCTTTTAACATATCTGCATGATTTGAGTCATTACACAAAGTCAAAAAGAAGAGTTTTACCTTTTCTATAAGTTCATCATCGTTTCTTTTAACATATCTGCATGATTTGAGTCATTACACAAAGTCAAAAAGAAGAGTTTTACCTTTTCTATAAGTTCATCGTCATTTCTTTTAATGTCCAAGTTGATTGGGAAGTCTTGGAATTCCTGGAACACTTCACAAAGCAACGGTATTCTCCTGTCACCACACGTACATGTACACACGGCATCTAGGAGGATATCAATGATAATAATAATTTTGATGTGCTGTTGTTGTTATTCTTCTCATTATTACTCATATTATCATATTATTATTAATTATTATCATTATTATAATAGGTAACTCTATAAGCAACTTAGGGCACATTCTTTTGTGTGCCTTGTATTATGCCATTTTGCCTTTAAGTCAGGTTTCTATTGTGACGGAATAACATGCATTATGTTTTGCCTTAAGGAACACCTAAAGATATACATATTTTTAATATCATTATTATCATAATTATTATTATCATCATCATCATCACTAGTAGTAGTAGTAGTAGTAGTAGTAGGGATAGTAGTAGTAGTAGTAGCAGTCACATTATCATTAAGACATTACATGTAATCAATTATTGTCTTATTAATATTTACTGTTACTTTTTCCATTTTTTCATCTACTTACTAGTTTTCTCAGTTATCCTACTAAATCAAATTTACATACTCTACACTTACTATATTGTTTATTTCAATTTACCTGATGTGAATGTCACATCCACCATTTCAGATATAAGTGGAAGATCCTGAGAGGGAAAAAATGGACAAAAATATGTTAATATGACGTTTATATGATGGAGTATCTCAACTTCTTTTTCAAAAAGGCACCCATACAAGTAAGGGCAAGAGTATCCCACAACCTTTCCACCCATTTACTATCCTTGGTAAATGGTAAGGTAAAGTAAGGTGAGGGCCGCGGCCGCCGGGTCTGTCGGCGTGCGTGCTGGACAGGGGAATAGCATTAGCCAGAGTGCTCATTATGATCGCGTCTACCGAGTCAAGATAAAAATCTGAAATTGCAGAATATAGTTGCATAATTTTGGTATTATTAATAGGAGGCTCGGTGGAGTCGACAGCACATGCAGTGAAGTATGGTACGCGAGTATGAGTATGGTACGGTGCGTGGTATATTCAGTACTTTCCCAGCATAGCGCCAAGAAAATATGTTAATGTGACGTTTACATGACGGAGTATCTCAACTTTTTTTTCTGAAAAGGGTTTGTTTTAAACCCCGTTGTAGATGGAAAATGATACGGTAATAAGAAGAGCTCGATTTTGATATTTTGTCTATTTGATTTGCACCATCGAGTGGGTTGGGCTGTAGTTTGGCCATGAAACATATTCCTATCAAACCTGAGAAGCTCCTTTTATTTGCTTGTGGCATTGGTGTTTGGCCACGAGCCAATATGATTTTTCTGTGAAAATGGTTTCCAGGAAACCTGGAAAGCTTTTTTATTTTCGCTGTTTGGCCGTGGAATTTACCCTAGAACCCCCCCCCCCCCGACCACACCCCCTTCAAAAACATCCTGGCTACGCCCTGTAGTTACCTCATAGTTAGTTTCATGGATGTGGAAGTCACATCCCGCTGTTCTCAGGAGATGGTCATCATGGGATACTACCACCTGCTTGTCCTTGGTCAGCTGACAGTCCAACTCCAACATTTCCATACCCGCATTACGAGCACTAAAACATAAATGAAGACATAGTTTTGTGAAGCATCTATTATAAAAATTTTTAGTTACAGTGGTGTGAAATGCAACACAGCGAGACACAGGGATGGAATCGAGGCCGCTGGAAAAATATTTTTCACATACACTATGCATACGTGACTGGGTCCAAGGACCAAGGCCAAGGTTGGCAAAATTTGGCCTTGCGGCCAGCCTCGACTCCATCTCTGATCAGACGACTTTCATCTTTTTGCAATTAGAAATATTTATTCCATATACCCAAGATTATTTCTTCTCCCTTGGGGGGGGGGGGGGCTATGCTGCCCTATTTTGGTCAAAGGATGCAAGTGTCAAAAGTTGAGCAATTTGTGTCCATCATTTACACAGGCATCAATGCGATTTCACAGCATTTCACCTTAAAGTAATACGCTAACATTGTGGAGCTTCAGTTTAAAAAATTGTCAAACTCTGATGTCTAAGGTACATAGTAAAATATGTCACTGGCAAAATATGCGTGAATAAACAATTTCCACTCTGGCAGAGGAAAAACAGCCTTGACCTGCACCCAGTAAATCTATGGGAGGAAATGGGCACGTGAATCCGGTCAATTTAAGTGCTTGTAGATTTTCACTTTTTTAAAGCACTAAATCATCATTTTGAAATACAATTTTTCAGGGCTTAATTTTTAGACCTTATCAAAGACACTTGGATCATGGAGGATTATGTAGCTCACATTTTTTTTAAAACTGTGGTCATTGTTAGCCTATGGCCTTAAATATCTTTTGATTGAATAATCAATTCTTCTCAAAATTTTGCTTGCAGGTACAGCACGATGAGGATGTTTTAAAAACATCAATAACTCAAATTTGAGTGATTTGTCACTTGTTACCACAGGACAGTACTAATTACCAAAAATGAGGGTTTTTAAAAGTTTTTGACAATCCCCTCCCCCACCCATAAGATCTTCAGCCATAGACATACCAAGGCATTATTGCATTGATTAACACCACAGGAGTCTTCCTCAGTCAGCACACCTGATGGCCCTACGTTTTTTTTGGGGGGGGGGAGGGGGGGGGGGGCTTGTTGCATCAATTCACACCATATATAAGTGGCCACCTGGACCTGATGACCCTGTTTTATTGTTTTTGCTGGTCGTATTGATTTGCACCACAGGGAAGTGTTCTTCCAGTCCTGATCTGATGATTGTTTTTGTCTTGGGGTTTTGTTTTGTTTTGGTTTTTTTTTTTTGGGGGGGGGGTGTTCAGAAAATCATGGGTTTTTGCCCCCTCCACCAAGATTTTACCCTTGCACCAACCCTGTATCCATATAAAGGAGTGGCTGACTGGATTTGGCACATGTTTGCTATATTTATCCAAAAATACTAAATTTTTAATCTTGCCATTGTTCTTTATTCTTTTAACTATCCATGTTTTGATTTTTATTTTACAGTCATGGAGGGATAATGGAAGTGTTTTGATGTTTATTTTACAGTCATGGAGGGATAATTGAAGTGTTTTGATTTCTATTTTACAGTCATGGTGGGATAATTGAAGTTTAAATGATCTGTACTGGTTAAAGACACTATATAACAGTGTAGAAGGCCCATTTAAAAAATTGTCAAACTATACTATCTGACAGTGTTTGGATGGACAAATAAACACCCTAGAACACAAAAGTTTGGACAGTTATGCTATCACTAGTAAAATATGTGCAGATAACAATCGCCAAATGAATAGAATATCACCTGATAGAAAATTCTGCCACACAGCAGTCTATGGGGGGGGGGGGGACTGGAATGGTTGGTCAATGTTTTTCACTGTTTAAATACACTTTATAATCGTTTTGAACTACAATTTTTTCAGGGCTTCATTTTTTGACCTTATCAAAGACACTGGTAGCATGTGGAATCATGTAGCTCAGATTTTTTAAACTGGAAACAGTGTTATACAATGCCTTTAACCAAAATTCCCTGAAATTTTTATTCTGTACTTTACAATACTTACTGATGAAATGCTGTCATTGTATTTTCAAGGTTCTCTGCAGCTCCTGAAATAAAAAACAATACAAATAAATGAATAAATACATGTAAATAAATGAATAACTAATACAAATAAATGAATAAATAAACAAACAAATAAATAAATACATAAATAAATACATAAATATATAAAAGAATGAAAAGACAAAAGTTAGAATATCCAATATGACAATAATTACACATTCTCTTGCACTATCTACACAATTATTATGTTTATTGAAAAGTTCCAGAATAAGTTTGTCATTGCGTCAGTGCTTGTTGACATTGGATGATGATGGATATCTAGATACAGGAGATATCTATCATAATATGTAGCTAAATCACACAATTTTTTAAAATGATTTTTTAAACAAACTATCTATCATGGACATGGGGTGGAGAGCAGATTAAAATAGGAGCATTATTAGTGAATGTGAAGATACAACCTCTTAAAGGGATATCATACTCATAAATGTTCTACTAGACTTTTATTAGTGAAGTGGTCCCATTTGTACAGTTTGTAATTATGAAATTAAGAAAAAATTGAAAAATAAAAGGATAAGGCAACATAACAGAAGAAGATGATAAAGAAAAACTTGATGACAAAGAAAAAGGAGCAAGAGAGAAAGAAGAAAGAAAGAAAATGAGTAACTTTTATTTCATTTCCATAGTTTTCTTTTTCTTCCAGTAAAAAGGAAAAGGAGATGAAGACAAAGAAAACTGGAAGTGGAAGGAAAGCAGCGATTTGTTTTTTCTTCTCTTCCTCATCTTCTTCTGCCCCTCCTCTCCTACTTATGTTGTTCATCAGTAAACAGACTCATTTATATTCAAGACAATTAACATTTTCTTAATTATTGTTTTTTGTACAAAATCTTAATTTCTATTTCCTCTCGTTTTTTCCTTTACCTCCTTTGTCAAGTTTATCCTTTTCTTCTCATCGGTTCGAGTTGTGCAATTAACAATTAACCTTCCATACCATTTTTAAATTCGTTTCAAAATTCATTGTCATCATCCTCTTTTCTTATGCTAGATCTACATGTTCTTCTTCTTATGATTTGTGTTGTAGTCTGCTTTGGTTTGATATTTTTTGTCAGTTGATATAACCACTGCCAAATATTGTGATACATGGCTGACGAACTGACTGACACCGTTCGTACAGGCTGTAGCCGCCGGGTCTGTCGGCGTGCTAGTCAGCAGGGATACCGCCCCGCGCACAAAACTTACCTCCTCTGTGAGCAATCAGCTTGGCATCTATCTTCGATTTCTTCTTCAAATGAATAAGGGTTGGAAACCTGAATAATACTGCCGACACCACAACGTACCCACCAAATAAAGACAGGGGAATAGCATATGCCAGAGCGCTCATTTTGATTGTGTCTACACAGCCAAGATAAAAATCTGAAATTGACGAATATAGTTTAGCATAATTTCGCTAATGAGGCTCGGCGCATGCAGTGAAGTACGGTACGCGAGTACATCATTTTGCTTCATTTTGCTACCACTCGTAGGGGAAAATCCCTACCTTAGGGAATTTTAGCAACCGTAGGGAGTAGGGAATCCCTACGGGGAAAATGACCTTCCGTAGGGGAAAGTGATTTTTGATGATTTTGTGGTGCGTTTTGATATTTTTCAAAAAATATTCTTAAATTTATCTATATTTATTTATTCAGTGTTATTTAAAAACAGAGTAATCCTTTCAGAGCCAAGCGGTCTGCTTTTCAAAAGAGCCCTGTTAACGTATATTACATACAAATGAGAAATTATAATGTACCAATTTAATAGTAATACGGTACACAAAATAACATAACAAATATATAATCAAACTTAACTCAACTAAACTAAACTAAACTAAACTGAACTGAACTGAACTAAACTGAACTAAGTTGAACTAAAAGGCTTTAACAAAACAAAATAAAACAAAAACAAATCCTCAAAGATTTTCTAGGAACTCCCATATTATATTCGTCTGTAGATATTTGGGTAAATCCATTGTCCAAGTTGGTCACTATATCGTATAATTACAAAAACCGTAACACACGCATGCTGCTCTATCGAGGTGATCACAATGTCAACTTTCTCAATTAAAATAAATCTCTTGCATTTGCTAAGGTTATTTTGTAGAGGAAAACGTACCTTCGTAGGGGAAGAGTGGATTTTTGTAGGGAAGACATATAGGTTTGGGCGTAGGGGAAAAGTAGTGTCCGTAGGGGGAAATACGCATGCGGCGTAGGGGAAAATTAAAATTTCGAGTGGCAGCCCTCTTTTCATTCATCATTCACACTGTACAGCGCCATCTAAATTAACAATGGCTGACCGAGTAACGCAGTTGCAGGATGCCGTGAATCAGGTATATTTCCAGCTAAATATTGAGCTTGTTGGGTCGATCTAAATATTGATTATTCGCTAATCCCTATGAATATATTCAGCAGTTGTAAGAGACCATATAAAAGTGAATCTGAATTGCCTTTCGAGAGCGTCATCATTTGTGTGGATGAGATGTCAATTGTGTAGTCCCATATATCGCATTTCATGCATGTAAATGATGTAATGGTTGACCATCAAAAACAAAAGGGAGTAAAGAAAATAAAGAATTGTACACATTCTTTGTTGTCGGCCTTTGAAGCACACTAATAATTAAGTCTTGTGTACTTCGCGGCACAAGTGTTAGTGTACATAGGTAGACCAATGGCAATGGCCGACTGACGTCTGTCTAGTCTGATAATTCAGGCCGGGGCTTCTCAGTTTATTTTTAAATTTCGCAAAATATTGACATCCTCGACATCATCATCGGTGACCAATTCAATTGTCAACACTGTTAAAATGAGATTATGAGAAGCCCCCAAATATTTAACAGACCAACACTGGTTTTAATGTGTAGGGTATTCTGTAAGTGTAGGTATTACCTCAACGGCCCGCACGTGTACCGCGTGCGTGTGAGTCTGTCGAGGCTAGTGTAGGTAAACCCAATTTAGGTAACCCTGGCCTTGTGATCAGATTGAGGAACGTGATAAGTGATGTAGAGTCTACATGCATGCCAATGCAATGCCAATGGGGAATACATGTAATAAAATTAAAATCTGACCTTTGTAAATGTTTGTCATTACACTGTATTTGACATTTTCAGTGTCGAGACATTTTAGTTGTTGATATTTTAATTAGATGTTATAATTCCACTAAAGGTAAAGCATAGTCCATGTGTAAAATTGCAAGAAGCAGAATTAAGGCCAAGAAAAAAGAAAGTATGTTTCTCATCTGAATTTTAAAAAATGAGGCAAATAGGGAATATTTTTTGTTATTTTTTACAGGTTTGTTAAGAAAAAAATGAAACGTCAAATTTGAAAAGGGGGCGAGAAAAATGGAAGTAGGCAGAGATGAAAAATTTATATTTTTTATTACTTTGCATTAAAGAAAGCAACATGACCATGTTACATGTAACCATTACACTTTGCCTATAAGACTCTAAGAGCAAACCATACTTTTTTTCTAATTTTATTGATTCATTTTCATTAATTGAAATATTTTTTGCCACAGATCTGACTGACGTGTATTAAATAAAACTTATGTATTGAAAACATGACATACTTGAAGGATACCTTTTCCCAAACTTGCCCAAGGCAAAGTTACAGAAAATTGTGATTTTCCATCTCCAGTCATGTGCACCAGACTGTGTAGCGGAACAAAATAAAGCATGTTGTGAAACTTGTGATTATATCAGTGGAGCCTCTTGCAATACTATTTCATACCTTGTATACTGTGGTCAGTTTATTTCATAAAATTGATGCTATTATAAAATATTTTGTGGGGCACTGAATTGAATTAAGTTCAAGATGTTTGAATGATTAGTGGCCCCCCAAAATGGGAAACGGTATTTTTTAAGGCAAGTATTGATCGTTGTATGTGTAAAGACTGTTGTCTTTCTCTCCTTTAGATGGCTGAGCATCTGTGTAACAGCATTGGAGTATTACAGCAGAGTGCCCGTCCATCAAAGTTTCCAGGCTTTGAGAAGCAAGGTATTATTTCAAAGATATTGTCATTTCACATGAACAGGGTCTGTGCCTGGTCATACAACACATCTGTAATGGCAGGATATTTTTGTAGCAACAATTGTTGCATTTAAAGAACATTTTTATTTGGTTAATAAAAATTGCAATAATAGCTTAAAAAAGGGAAAGTATAACTATAAATTAACACTTTGGGTGCTATCGGCCCATATATGCGCTGAGAAGACAATCAGTTCCATACTTTTTAATTTGAATGGCAAACGTCACTGAAGTTTCTACCAATAATATCGTAAAATGAAGACACGTTGAACCAACTAAATGAGTTAAAATGTCTTGTCTCGACAGAATTTTGACTTTTACAGAAAAGTGTATATTTTTGAAAAAGTTATACACATAAGTCCAAAAGAACCCAGCACCCAAAGTGTTAAACAAGAAAAAGATTTCTGAAAAAACAAGACTAATAAAGCGAGATTCCCCCACCTTTAAAACATTTTTATTGGTGAGATAATTCTGTAGGGATTCTGTGTTGTGTTTCTATGTTCATTTGTTTTTGTGTTTTTAATCCTTCATACAATGGCAGAAACAAATCAAGATATACATGTAGTTTGAAGATGGTAAACAACATCTTGTGATCATTTTCTACTTGGACACATATGTTTCTGAACTTTTTAGGGTTTAAAGTTTCTAATTCAACTTTTTTTCATAATTTCTTACAGTCATATGAAAAAAAATCACACCTTTATCATTGCAGTTCATAAGTAACATTTTGCAAAAAACTATGAAGGTAAACTGAAATTTTAATCATCAAATATGCATGAATATAGCTTGATGTATAGTATGCTTAAAACTAGAAGCAGATTTTTGTGAGAAGATTGTTGTTAGATGGGAAATTCAGCCTATCATTTCTCGTTAAAATCTTGATGATTATCAAAGGTAAAGAATTCAATTCCTAACTTTTTATATGTTCTTGTATTCATGTGGTTTGTGTCTTATTTAACAGCACAAGACCCACAACCAAACCATGAAGACTACACACAGCTGTTTGCTCAACTAATAGCAAGAACGGCCAAAGACATTGATGTGTTGATTGATTCGCTGCCCAGTGAGGAATCAACTGTACAGCTACAGGTATGTGAATCTTATGTTTTCATTCAATTCAGCGTAGGAAATACACTGGGGCTGAGGGTAATTTAGCCCCCAAAATTAACAAAATAGCCTCTAAAATCACAAAATAGCCCCTAAAATCACCAAACAGCCTTCAAGTTTTCTCATAGAGTTCAATGTGTAACCTACTAAAATTACTAAATCAGGCTTGAAAGTAGTCCCCAAAAATAAAATTTTATTTTCTGCCCTGATTCGATTGCTGACTTCAATAGTCCTGTCTAGTAACATATTCAAATTTTATGCATACTTATTAAACAAAGGTTGTTTTAGACACTCTAAATGCTTGTCAGAGGCTTGCCAGACATAGCAACAAGAAATCCATACAGACTGAATTATGTTATCAGTTCCCTAAATCTGAATCTGAATCACTTAGTAAACATGTCTATTGCAAGCTAAATTTTTAGCACGAAGGCTTTATGAGTGTATAATGGGGAAAATTCAACATCATTGAAGAGAAACTTAAAAAGGAGAACCTTGTGATTTAGTCGACATTGCGGTAATTAAATTTGATTTCAAGCACCCAGTATGAAAGTGCCCCTCATTTAGATGACTGGAACTGCTTTTCAGCATTCATTTCCCAAGAAAACTAAAAAAGGAATATATTATGAGGTACAGTTGTGTGGCCCACACCTGAAAATGTGCATAACATTCATAGTATTTCAGTAACTAATTTGTGGATATTTCTTACCTTCAGTTGTTAGAAATAGACTAGTTAACTGAACCTGAGAGCTTGTTTGAGGCTTGTCTGGTATTTCAACAACTACCAAATTGGATTCTAAATATTGAAATATATTCATTGTTATCAAGTTCATGGAATAGCTCGTTATTAGGTTGCCATGGGAGAAAAATCTGAATACATTAGTAAACTGGTGTACTGTGCAAACAGTATTATTTAGTAGAAAAAAAGGCTAGTCCTAAATATAGGTCAATTTCTATCATGGTTATACTTTCATTTACTATGGGAATGTGCATGCTCTTCTCTCCTGAAGTTAAAATGCCAAATCTTTTCAGCCTGGATGTGCACTCCATTCAGTGTAGAGTAAATGTTGGTAACTATTGATATACTTCAACTCACTTGGTTCTCTAGGTATTTTTGACTGCTCTCAATCATCTAAGTGACATGATTGGGAGAAATAAGAAATGCCTCTCGAACCAAACCAGTTGCAAGATATACAATAGATACACCAGCTGGAGTGTATCTCCTGGCTGGAAGTATTTATCTTGGATTTGTTTACTTAAGCCAAATCAAGCATGAAAATACTAGCATTTTATTTCTCTCTAGCCCTGATAGAATTAGATGTAGTAGAGAGCTACACAATATGTTTGTCTCACAAGACATACTGATGGGAGTTCTTCTAAAATGAGTCAACTTTTGAGTATAAAATTTTCACAGTAGAATCCCTGCATAGTTTACTTGATTCTAGAGCAGTCTTACCCCAGACTGAGGACCACACCCAATCATGTCATTTACTTTTGATATTTTGTTTCTACTCATCGCAGAATGCCAGTCTGCAGCGGCTGGAGGAGGACAACGAAGAAGCGGCCAAGCATCTCGAGGAGGTGGTGGACAGGGGAGAACTCCTGCTGCAGAGGATCCAAGAAGCCCTGGCAGAAATCGCCGATGCTCAGCTCAAGACGAAAAGCTCCACATCCACAGCGACAACCTCCTCATCCTCATCATCACTAGCAGCAGCAGCAGCATCATCTTCCCCATCTTCCACTCCTACATCAATGTCGACATCAACATCCTCGTTGAACGCGGCAGGGCTGTCATCGCAAAACGGACACAACACATGAGGGTGATATTGACATGTTAAATGCTCATCCATGACGCTTAAAGAAAAAAGTATTGCATGACAATTCAGGATACTGCTTGTTTCATGAACTTGGTCCCAATCTGATCCATTGTGTACTCGTGGCTGTGAACTCGGATTGGGTTAAGAATTTCTGACTCTGTGTATGCTGAATGCTGGTTGACTTCACGAAATGGATTTGACATGTATGGAGCGATGTGTATCCATTGGATACTGTATACGCTGAACATTTAGCTGTGGTTTTATTTTTGCAAATTATGTGCTACTAAACAACAGCAAAAATTTTCACCCCCTCCTGATATACATGCACGTGTATAAAGAGAATGAAAATGTGGTAAAATTGCAAAACTAAACTGGGAAATTCCCTGTCTTGAAGCAAAGTTGCAAAAATATATGTAAGCAAAATATGTGTTGTATACAGTGTTCATCTGCGATGCCAATTGAAAAGGGAATTATACCACAGTGTAGGAATTACACCAATTAGATTAACTTGGCCCAAGCTGGTTAATCTTGCAGGAAAACCTTGAAATCCACATCGGGTTAGGAATATCAGACACTACGTACAGGTAAAAGAAGAAAAGTTAGGTAGTTGAACCCTGTGGTGAACTATTTTGAAAAAAATAGGAAAATCTGTTCACATATACATGTGAAGATTACTTTGGAAGAAGAAAATATGCATTTATGGGCTTGAGAAAAAGTTATGGGAATTTCATTAACTGTAGCTGTTGACTATGCATGGTATTCATGTGATCAAAATAGGTCCCTTCCCCAAGAATCAAATTATGTAGGGTGGGGGTCTTCAACCACCCTCCCCCCCCCCCCAGCTCCAACCATCTCTCCCCCCATAATTTCAAGCAGTGTTCAAAACCTCACCTCACCTCAAAAATATAAATATATAAATAATTTATTCAAAAAAAATGAAAATACATATTGCTTCCTTGATTTTACCACTTTGCTTGTCATGTGTTTAAATTTTATGTCCATGATTTGCACACCCCAAAATAAACTTTTCAACTAAATAAGCAAAAATCATAATCTAAAGATTCACATCAATCTTCATCTGTCATTAAAGCCTTGGGCTGAAAGGTCAGGTTTCGTGAAAAAAGGTGCTGTTAAATTCAAACAGAATGCACCAACATAATGTCGTTTACTGAATTTGAATTTTATACAACTGTTAAACTAGTCTGACAGCCAGACCTGATGCGAGTATTATCTAGTGACAACTGAATACCAGCTGATAAAAGTTTACAAGGTTAAAACTCAACACCAGTGCAGTTTGGTTGATTCTTAAGCAATCTTTGATAGGTTAGACTCTACCAAATTCAAAATTAGTGTGTGAAAGTATCATCCAGTGTCTGAAACCTAGACTATTGTTACTAAATACAACAGCCTAATTTCAAGTTACTTAATTGTTATATTTCAGAAACTTTACATTGTATGAATCCCAAATTTTGAACACTGCACTTTTATGTACCTATCTTTAGTTGTATGGAATTTGAGCAAAAACTGTTTGGTGTTCAAATAAAAAACAGTCTTTAAAGGCAGGGGATCTCTTTTGCATGCCTAGAAATTAACATTGTGTAAATACAATGGCATTTAGAAGTAAATGCCATCTAAGAACCTTTAGCAAAATATAGGAGCTAGAAACTCAGTTTTAGTGGAATTATAGTGACCGTTAGACTCAGATTTGAATTTTTTTCTCACGAGAAAAAAAATTCCTGCCGAAGAACATACACTAAACGGCTATTGTTTTTCTTTTGCATTTTTCAAATTCTAGGCAATCACTGACCCCCAGATTTCACAGACAAGTCCTTCATCAATAGCCTAAGGGCATGGGTTATCTTTTCCTGGTCTGCGGGGATGTTTGCAAATGAGATCCACTGCCTTTAAAGCAGTTCATCTGAGCCAGTTCACTTCAAGTTGGTGTCAGATATTACATGTATCTCTTGAAGTGCAACTGCAAAAGGTTTTTGTCCTATAATTCTGAAATAGGGGCGTTCATTCATTTTTCAGATTGTGGGGGCAAAAGTTCGAAAAATATGAGTTCTGTATCATGTATATAAAAAACAGGGTTTTTCATTTGTATGACATTTGTATTTACATATAAATAAATTGGCAGTAATGACACAAATGTACCTTGCTATATCTATCATGCTTTTTGTGTGTGTGTGCGTGTGTGCGTGTGTGCGTGTGTGCGTGTATGCGTGTGTGCGTGTGTGCGTGTGTGCGTGTGTGCGTGTGTGTGTGTGTGTGTGTGCGTGAGTGCGTGCGTGCGTATGTGTGCATTTGTAATCCCTCCTAACTGGGGACATAAAGTATGGCTTTCCATTATCAGACTGGGTATGTTCCCAAAAACTCGGACAGTCCCCACCCCTCAAATGGCTGCAAATCGAATGTAGATGATGCCAAAACACCATAGAAAATGGCCCAAAATTTGTGTGTACCCGTAACATCCCCGGTTACTGGTGAAATGTTATACACATACACAAATGTCCCCGATTGCATGCTGTACACGGGAGTGTGTGTCCCCATTTGGTGGTAATTACAAGTGTGTGTGCAGTGTGTGTGTGTGTGTGTGTTTATTCTTGTATATTTGTAGTCTGAATTTCAGACCTCCCCTGCGAAGCAGGGGCCTTCCGCGGAGCGGAAGGTCTGAACGAAAACGCTTTGGGGGCTTTTAACTTATCTCTTGTTTTTCTGACAAGATTTCCTGAAAAATCCAGAAACTACCATTGCTTTGTATGGGGCTTCTTTGACTCTCTATCTCATTAGAGTGATCAGATAACGGCTTGCTTGGAACTACTCACATACACAAACTGCTTATTTATAGGCTACCACCTGTTCTGGACTGAAAGTGTCAATCACTTGTTACTACCATACACTAGACTGCCTGTACTATGGTCATTCCAAGTGGACCTTGCCTCAAGCGATCAGCTAATCACATTACATCAGTGCTGACCTGACAGATAAGAACCAATAAATCTTCTCTGGGAGGGCTATTTTTGTGGATTTTTTTATGTAACTAGAAATGTACGTTTCCTGTCAGACTATTATGATGGGTACAGGTTTGGCTGTAGATTCCAGAATAATGGTCTGGCAGTCAGACTAGTATATTTGTGCTATCAAGCCTATTTCCGTAACTTTTATTTTCAATACAGTACAAATTTGTTACAACAAACACCTTGGGATCAGGAAAATTATTTTGTTCTATCAAAATTTTGTTATATCAGGCTGGCCAAAACAAAATACAAAGAAAATTTCAATTTTGGTACTGGGAAAATTTGTTTTGTTATTGTTCTTTATATTGAGAGTCTATTGTACCAAATTACAAACACTTCACACGAAAGACATGATTGACTTTAATGAAAATAACAAAAATGTATTAATAAATTCTCTGTCAAGTACAGTACCATTTTTAGATCCACACAAGCATTGATAGAAATCCACAAATACATTAGCCTTGACAAAACCAGTGATCTACATGAAACATCAGATAAGATTTTATTAAATGTCTGAATTCAGATACAGTTTTTTTTTTTTGGGGGGGGGGGGGTAGGCTGTATATTTTTATAGGTTTGTTTTATTAATGTTCTTTATAACGAGAGTCTCCTGTACCAAATTACACATACTTCACATGAAAGACATGAGGGACTTTATTGAAAATAACAAAAATGTATTAATAAATACAACAGTACAGTACTGTACCATTTTTAGATCTGTACAAGCATTGATAAAATCCACAAATACATGTACATTAGCCTTGACATTAATCAATGATCTACATGAAAC
>JZLH01S0636751.1:18289-31316 GCA_001188425.1 Eucidaris tribuloides | reverse complement strand
GATATTTCGGTCTACATTTTACTTTAATATTGACGTGCATTGCAATACGCACGCACACTTAAACGGGCATCTATTGGCGGGGACTGCGGCGCAGCTCGCAGCAGCTATCCCAGCCAGCACGCACGGCACCCAGGGCCCCCGGTACGACTCCGTTGGTACTCGCCGAGAGCACGGGCGCGCGCACACGACGACTGGCTCACTTCAACACACGAAAAGTCTACGGCACAGTACAACACCTTCGCAATTTCTCCCAGACCAAGCGTTCTCTTTGACATTACAAAATGGAAAATCAATAAAAATGTAGATAATACTATCACACACAACAATTTTCACGTAGGCCGCGATATACATTTACAAATATATCATAAATTCGAACAATGCAAAAGGTTTAACAAAAAACACACGCCCATACCTTCCGCCATTTTCATTCATTTATGCGGAGCACCGGAAGTTATTGTTTGACCCGACATCCCACACGAATAAAAATTGAATCACTTTGCGGGAAAAACCCCTTCAAATGGGAACACTTAGCGCCGAAATAGTTAGATCATGTCGGAAGTAACTAAAGGGGAAAAGGGAGATGAAAAGCCCAAAACTTCAAAGGTAAGGTATTCTAACTTGCTATCATGAATGTTTGATCTTGGCTTGCAATTTTCCTTGTGAGTTGTGTGTTGACAGTCGAAATATTGCAATTTGCAAATTGCATGGCAGCATTGACAGTTCACACATACTCCCACACTCAGAGTGTACGTGTGCGCCTTGATTTTGCATGAAAGTATGTACACAGGCAGACAAGACAGGTGACTCTGACAAGTGTTTGAGTGGTGATTGGTGTTTGTGAACCGTTCAAATACATGAGAAAAACTCATTTTCGTGTTATTCAAAACACATAGAAAAAGGTCAGTAGGTCTACTAAGGTATTCAGGTATTACTTAGACCGACGGGGTCTGTCCGTTTTCTTCGTGGACTTCTCATTTCACGGTATTTTATTTTTAGACATTGTGTGATCAATGATCAGTCCCCTCTAAACTAGCCACCAGCAAGTTAACCAGGGTAGGGGGTCGGGTTATCAGGGGATGAATTGTCTGAGGGTCGAGTTGTCACGAATTCTGTGCACCGCTAGTAGTGCAGCGTGAAGACCGCCGTATACGAAACAATCGCTAGACCACTTGTGATTTTGGCCAGCAATATTTTCGTCCAAAATGTAGGTTATTTTCATCAAATGAACAAGGATTGGAGAGAGCTGATATATGAGAACATGTCAAGAATGATTTTGAATAGTATTTTGAACGTATATTGTAGGGTGGGGGGTTACCTCAACGGCCCGCACGTGTACACAGCATGCGTGTGAGTCTGTCGAGGCTAGGTGGGGGGTTGAGTATCCGGACACTTGTCTTAAGAGATATCATATTTTGACGGTCGATTTCTCCGTTACTATTTTACCAATTGCTTCAAAACTACATATATTTGTCATTAACATGTTGAAGTATTACCTTAACTTGGAAATGTACGAAATCACTCACCAAATTGTTTTTTACGCGTTAGATTTTAAGTAGATTTTGTCCGTTCATGAAACGCACTCACTTGGGGAATTTAACACAGGTAAACTGCATAGGCCGGCTTAAATGAACTTAATTTTTTATTTTTTTCTGGATATGTTACCAAAAAACGTTCTTTTCAAATGATCAATATCAGTAATTTTCATAAGAAATCAAAATACGGGAAGAAAAATGAATGCTGCGTACCGGTGTTCTGTTTGCAACTTTGCGCGATACTCCCGACGCGTACTGCGCCGTTCTATCGCACGGTGTCCGGGTACTCAACCCGTCCGGAAATACAACCTCTCATGATACTTACAATGCCCGGTCTCCTAAAGTACAGGTTTGCCATTTTTTTTACCATAGTACTAGTCTACTAGGTATGATATTGGTAAGTTTTGTTTAGATGGTTCAATTGCATGTTGTTGTTGAACGTCTACCACATAGTCTCTTGAATGTGATTGAATTTACATAACACGTTAGAACATTTAAGATTCCAAGAAGTCACGACCTCATCTCCATTGAAGGAGTGAAGGACCAACCAGGTTTTCATATAGACCTATTTTTTTTTTTTTGGCATGCAGATTTTCCCAGAGTCAGACCCAGACTTATTTATTGCTCTGTCAAACCAAACAAAACTGAAATTTTGAAATAATTCTTACTTAACATGCTTGCCCATTTGAAGATAAACTCAAAACTGGAGTAGATGGTTGGAAGTCTTTCATCAGTCCCACACTTCTTTAGTTTTCAGGTGAAAGCATATTACATTTCAGTTCGGGAAATGTATGAAATCTGCAACGTTGCAGAATTCTGCAACATTGCAGATTTCTGCAATGGTATTTTCCACTTGTTTTCCTTACTTTAGACAACTACTTGATATTTTTGTAAAAGAAATTTGGTATGTAGAAATATTGATGTGAAAAAAAATTGATCTGTTTTTTTTTCTAGGATGGCGAAAATTTGTTACCATGGTAACAGCCAAAAATTGATATCTCAGTAATTATAGGTAGAATTTTAAAATCACCATCATAAATAATTAGATATTAGTCTTCTTTACTTGAATATTGCAAAATATTCATGTTCCACCTCTCGACGGCTTTCACCGAGACAATAAACGCAACGTTGCAGAAATCTGCAACTATGGTCTATGGGAATAATACATTGCAGAAGTCATATAAGAGGTTACCATGACAACGATACATACAATTTTCAAATCACATTGCTAAAAGTTAGATCTTTAGATGCTTTAATTGTTTATGCCAGAATGGTTTTGCAACACATTTTTATGGCTTGCTTTCGGACAATTTCGTTAAAAAAATGGGTTAAAGTTGCAGAATTCTGCAATGGTATGATGCTACAGTTGCAGAATTCCTACATTTCCCGAACTGATTTATGATAATATTTCACTTCAAATCATGCAAATATACTGATAATTGTAGGATTGACAGTTTGAACCAGTGAATTTTCCATCACTGGCCCTGACATTGCAGTGTTGACAATTAACATTGTCTCACATACATGTATACGTAGATTTCTGTGTTAGTACTTTGTGTGGGCTGGTGGGAACCTTTTGCTTTAATTACCTCCCCCCATCAGAAGAATAAATGTGTGCATGAGAACATTGAGAGATTGAGTATTGACCAGCAGGAGTAAAGCATCTTTGTCATATTTTCACTGAAGTTTGTTAATTGGAATTTCTTCTCCCTCTTTCCCCCTCAGGTTAAGAGTGAAAAACTAAAAAGCAAGAAAACTGCCACAAAAAGAAGAATTGGAACAGAGCTCGGTGAAATAAAAACATACGATGTCTTCACAGCTTTCAATAAAGATGGTGGGTTTAAGAACCAACCCAAACTTCCACAGTTTGAATCAGGTAAGTGTTATCCTGTCATTTTTGTTCTAGGTACACAAATTAAAAGCATATTTCCTCCAAAATAGGATTCTCATGTGTAAACATCATATTTCTGTTTTCCATCGTAATTGAAAACAGAAAGAAAGTGAAAAAAAAAGAATAAAACAGAGGAATGTTATTTCGGTTTAACAAAAGTTGATTGTCCCTTACATTTCAAAATCATGCCACTTATGAAATTAATAAGTTATAGTACTTTACATTTGCCAATGAAGTTAAAGTAAATAACAATTTGGGGTAGTCTCTCAACTTGGCTGAAGCAACTCAGAATTCAAGTAAATCTATTGCAAGGGATTCTCTGTAAATCTGTACAAAACTTATCTCATTCTAAAATAAACAAGTCCAATATCACTCGTGAGCACGGAAACCTGCTGTTGTGGCTGTCTATGGGGCTTATTTTATTGTCCCCCATAAATAAAATAACCTACCCTATTTTATCTGATCTCAAAAGTAAACAAATTTACAGACAATCCTCCCATTGGAATCCACTCCTGCTAGTTTATAAGTTGTATGTGTTCAACTCATTTGTTCTTAGTAGGCATATTTCAAGTGTTCCCATCATTCACTCAACCTTTAAGTTTGTTTAACATGGAAAATTAAAATTAGTGACTGTCGTAAATGACACTGATTTAATATGCAAAGAACAGAAATGGCAATTTTTAAGTTGATTGGTTCACCTTGATTTGGAAATCCTATGAGATTCCCATTTAATTCCCGCTATATTTCTTACGAATCCAATTTTAGTTAGAGATTACCATAAAGCATTGAAGTCATTAGGGTTGCGAAAATTGATCTGAACCCTCATTCTGAAAAACATCGTTGAAACACATTATCAACCTAGAAGTTTAAAACAGATTTGATGAAAAGATTAAATGCTAATTTTATGACTGAACTTGCAGCCTGTAAGCTTTATCAATAATAGTCAAAACAATTTTCTTTCTGTAACCCTCTAACTAATGAAGATTCAGGTGCCGATGTTTACATTTCGTGCAAGTGTGAATAAGTTGTTAGATATAATGCTTCTACCGCTTTCAAATACCTACAATTTATACTGAAAGAATGGATGTTCTTCGTCCCCACCTCCACTGTCGCAGACAGTACACTGTGTGCATAGTAATGCTCATAGCTAGGGATTTTGGTCGCGCCCACTGCAGTGCATCATTAACCCCATTAGGTTTCATAATCGATGATTTTGGGCAATATCGCCCTGGCGATATTTAAATAATAATTTATCGTGAAGACGATATTTTTCAAACATCGGAATCGGATATTATCTAACACATGCTCATCCAACTTATCATCAGTGAATTTTCAGTATCATAAGAGCTATTACTTACTTGGAATTACCATTTATGTGATGACTTTTATCCCTGAAATAAATTCATGGTACATTACCTTAACATCCTTGGTTTCGCGCTTAAAGAAATTACATAGCACAACATAATAGTTTAAAATATTCATTAGAAATGAAAGGCATACAATATTTTAAATTCTTACCTTTACATTACTGTCAGTAATATGCCAGAATACGTATGTTAATTCAAACAAACAGTCATACCAAACTGCCTTAAAACAATGATAATTTCAAGCTACATTCCTTTCCCGGTCGAATCTCTTCTTCAACCTGGGGTAACTCCGTTTGCCAATGAGATCACACGGTTGCACTGGGGCCTGAACTGACCTGGTAACATGCATTCTGCCCAATGCCGTTAATCGGTGTATTAATCTCCACATTTTAACAATAAGCTCCTCCCTCTGTAGCCGTTTTCAATTTGGATCTGGGACAATGATTAAATTAGCAGAAAACTAATTATAGGCCTTTCCATTACGAGTGGTAAATGTCCCACAGTACCCCTTATATTTAGTCTTTCTATCATATAACCATAAAAATGTAACCATAATAAATCGTAAGTGACGCAAGATTCACCTTCACATTCCTCCCATCTATTAACCCTATTAACTGACTATTTCAGACCAGGTTTTTACTGTGGGATCAATTTGACCCCCCCTTCAGATCTCGACCGCTCGATCGCGCGAATCACCCGCGAAAATTGCTGCGCATAGACCGGATTAAACTACACACTTATATGTAAAATTCAAAAAATTAATTTTTTCTATTTTTTAAGTAATTAATTATGCAAATAAGTGCATGAAATTATGTTTTCGCCTATAACTCACTTACAATAGATAGTAGAATGCTAGTTTTTGGTGAAAATATTCATTCTGACATTTCTCACAATTATCTACAAAAAAATTTCATTGTTTTGTGAATTTCTTATGTATTTCTTTGTTTTTTCGATGAAATTTGTTGGGGACACTTTTGCAATCATAAACAGCATAAAATTAATTCATTTCAACCAGTAAAAGCAAAAATAATCATACATTTATGATTTTTGGCTGAAAACACAATTTCCATTGATTTTTTTACATAAAATCATGTTTTTGAGCGATTTTGGGGTTCACATGCATGTATAAAAAGTCGCGCAGCGTCGTAACGGTACGTCCAATTTTCGCGAAAATGGTCTCAAAAGATGCGCAAGACTTGAAAGTAAAAAGTCAGCGAGCGACGCGATCAAAAAATTTTGCGCGGCGGCATGGTCGCGAAATTTGTCGAGGGGGGGGTCAAATTGACCCCCCCAGTTAATATAGGGTTAAAACTCGCCCCAAGTTTTAATTGTTTATTCATGCGTAACTTGCCAGTGGTGGCGTAAATTTCCAAACTTTGAACACTACTATGTAGCTCAGATATCAAAGTTTGACATTTTTTAAAATTGAAGCTCCACAATGTTAGCCTATCACTTTAAGGTATTATTGGTCAGTGAGAGACAGCATGATTTTCACTTGGTTCACCGTGAAGGGAACACATATATGTGACCTGTTACCATGATACCCTGCTAAAGTTGCATATCTGAACATAAACATAGAAAGAAAAATACTTTGGGTGAAAAACGTAAATATTCAAATTTCTGCAACATGTGAAGGTCATAAAACTTTTGATTCTTGAGGACACTTCACTTTCATATTTTGTATCGTAATTATGATATTTGGTACTTTCCTTACCTTTGGGTTGTGCGACTTTATCAGGGTATAGTGGTGAGTGGGTCACATAAACTTGTAAATTTTTTGTGATTTCTTGTAAGAAAAAAAAGGTCTACCCAGAATATTTGGTCAAATAGACAGTGGCATTAGGCAATAAACTAGATTGTTTACCCATTTGACTGAAAATTATTTCATATTTTCTGGGCTTCTGGAGAAACCTGTCATCCCACAAAGGGTTTATATTTTTATGCCAATATTTTGTACTGTAAACAGATTACCTTTTCAGTACTAAATCAGAATAATACATGCAAACTCTATGAGTATGTGTTTAAATGGTACTCAGAAGGTTAACGTGATTATATTTCATCTGTGTATTATCTTTGTCATATTTTGTTTTATCCAGATGAGGAGGAAGACCTTGAAGAATTCAAAGCCAAACTCAACAAGAAACAGTCGAAATCCACAAAATCCAAAGCCAAGATGAAGTCACATAGGAGACGATACTCGGACAGCGAGTCAGATGATGAAGTGGCGTGTTTAACGTATGGATTTTGAAATTTAAATTCAATCGATTTAATTTATTTCTAAAGATTTCTTTATCAGCAAAGTTTGAAGTGATTAATTACAATGATAAGATTCAAAGTAATATAAATTTGTTGCTGGGACAACTAGTATAAATTTATTGCTGGGACAACTGGTATAAATTTGTTGCTGGGACAACTAGTATAAATTTGTGAAAGAAGGACTTTTAATTTTTAACGTGCCAAAGTCGCAAATCTGCACCACACAATGCACGCAATTTCCATAGAGCTGTAATTTCCCGGGCACGTTAAGGCATTGTATAACAATGTTTCCAGTTTAAAAAATCTGAGCTTCATGATTCCCCAATGTCTCTGATACAGTCTAAAAATAAAACCCTGAAAAAATTGCAGTTTAAAAAGTGCTTTAAAAAAGTGAAAATCATTGACGGGCCATTCCAGGTTTCTGCCATAGACTGCTGTATTGCAGAATTTCCTATTGGCTGAGAATAAATTCATGTGTCGATTTTGTTTGTACATATTTTACTGGTGACAACATAACTGTCTAAACTTTTGTGTTCTAGGGTGTTTATTTGCCCATACATACACTGTCAGATATGTCAGATAGCAAAGTTTGACAATTTTTTAAATGGGGCTTCCACAATGTACTATAGTGTCTTTAAGACATGACACAAGAGAAAAAGAAAAACACAGACAAGTGCTTATATAATGAAAAAAGAGCAAGTATTACCATAATAAATCAGTAATATGACTTTATACTTTAAATGTAACAAACAAGCTCTTCAATTTGAAAACATCCCCCATCCCCCTATGGTACATAACATATTGATCAGACTCGCAAACAAGGTAGATAATTCAGTTGCATTATATGCATCTGTCAAAAATTAAAAAGTAAAATATTAAAAAAAAAGTATATCTGAGGCATGATATCTTGTCGTGCAGTATTTGTTAACTTAACAAAGTCCGACGTGCAAGTGTTTCTTTAATAAAATCCAGTACTTGGTTGATATTGGATGGCGCGCAATATAAATCACCAACTGTATTATTAATTATTATCTTTATAAGAAAATCTTCATCAAAATCCATATGCAAATCCATGATTATTAACAAATCACAAATCATAAACTTCGCATCTTCTCAAATCCATATTACATTTAAATGGTGAATGTTGAATCATGAAGAAACAATGGGGACATAATTCTACTCTAAATTTATTCTTCAACACACCTCTAAGGAGAATCATAACCATAATATGAAATACCTACATTGGACTCAGTGTTAAAAATCTCAGTTTTACTAAAAAATTAATATTCATTCTGTCAGTTTTTTTTCATGCCAACAGCCTCTTCTCATTGTATGAAATAATAAAAGTCCCCCCACCCCCCCCCTCACATCTGCATACAAATTGTGTGATGACAAAATTAAACGTACACTAGTCATGGAATGCCCATATACATGTATCATTGGTTCCCATGTAAAGTAAATAATTACATTTCAATATAATTGGACTAATCCCCTTCATAATGTATATAATATCTTTAGGTTTGCTATTTTGAACAGTAAATTTCCCAGCTAAGTCCGCTCATATTGCGATGGTCACAAATTATCATGGTCCATACATATTGATTTACCTGTGATTAGCTAACTAATTAAAGGATTTTCAAAAACAAAGTGTTCGGTTTTTCAACTACTCTCTCCCTGTATATAGTTGACATTTCATTCATACAACATGTAGTTCTGCAATATTCAATTTATCTTTAATCCACATTCATAGCAGTTCATCCAATGAAACAAAGACCCCAGCCTCTGACACCCTTGATTCACCGTCGCCTATCCGCCATCCCAGAGTTTGAACCGACAAAATGATGTAAATCATGAGGCTAGCCGGAGCGCCAATGTATACAGTTTGATTACCTTCGTTTGCTTAAAGCCCACTGACAAGTTCAACAGAACCACGAAAAGAAAACTATCCTTTAGATACAGCAAATACTCACAAATGAACTGTGCACAGTGCTATAGCTACAGATACAGGAGGAAAAACAAATGCTCTATTACCATACCATCAATCAGTTTCTGTGCACTATGGGTAGCATTAGCACCAATTTAAAAATTTAAGTCAAAAGGCAGTCCAATTCTGTCAAACAGACGCCTTTAATTGTGAATCTTGTAATATGCGCCCAGAAACCCAGCAACAAAGGCTATGTGTGGAAAATGCCATAGATTTAAAAAAAAAAATTGAAATAAACAAAATAATTAAGAATTACTTCTTTCAAATATACCATAACAACTTTTTTCATGAGCATTCTCTGAGTACCAATGACATTGAAAATTTAAAATGGATAAACCTTTGCTACCTCTTGCTTAGACACATGAACATATCAGGATAGAGAAAGAGATGCATATGTCTATAGCCCAAAGTGTAGCAAATGAATTTCAACATTAAATTCAAACATCATCGTACCAAGATGTAGAATAAATAAGTTGGCTGAATTGTACATTGAAAGACATAACTCAAATTAAATTTAAACGCGTGATCTCGATTGTCAGACCGTTATTTTCAAATCATGTACGCTCATTGCTTCCACACAATTAACCTATTTATAGTTCTGCTTTTCCTGGGATTACGTACTTATCTAAACATTTTACATTTTCAGTTTAGATGGTCATATCTGATGGGCAAATGCTCGAATCAGTAAAGTTTATATTGATAAATTCCCAGAAAATTCTGTACTCCAACAGAACTGTTTACATTTATCATAAACTTGCATAAATCATATAAATTACATTAAATTATACATTAAAAACTTCACAAGAATATATTTTAGTATTTAAAACTTGCATAAATCATAATAAATTTTACATAAATATACATTTAAAACTCCACGAATATATTTATATTATAGCAATAAATGCAGCATTTATAATTCCAAAATATCTCCATACTGTAAAGTCGGTAATTAGCGTTTGTCTAGTCAAATTTCCATAACTGCCAAAATATATGGTAATATAACCGCAGACATTAGCAAACAACATAAAACTACCAAATATACTCAAAAAACACATGTAGTTTAACCCATTGAGACTTAATTATTTTGATGTACATTCATTTTCCGTTGACTGTCCAACACGAATATCTAGTACTTATCCCAAACATGTTAATGATCAGTGAGCAACTTCAATAGTAACATTACATGTCCTTATGCAAAATTTGGGGAACCCCCATGACAGTTTTATCTTGAATCAATTTGTTTTTTTCAAAAAGGAAGCATTCAAGATATTTAAATTTTCAGTTATAGATGATATAGGTCTTCTAAAAACACAATAGGGAAATTTCATTTTCAGCATATTAATATACCAAAATCTAACATCTTGGCGTATAACGTAGCGTATATTTGTTTCTTCGTTACTGGTGCAAATAATAAGATTTATCTAATGTAGACGTAATATAATTATAACTCTTACTTCTATGGTCAACCACTGTCACCATTTCCTTGTTGACTGCCCATAAAACAAGAAAGTGCATATGATGAAACAATGTATTCTTGTTCTTCATCTATGACACCTTTCTCCCTACATGATACTGAACAATATATTATTTTCTGTTGATACAGTGCCACTACATGCATTGAGTGCAATCGCGCCATTACAATGCAAGTTATGGGATCTGAAACTAATCAGCAGTCCCAGTATCATAATGCACAGGTCAAAAGATTTAATAAAGAGATTAAACCTGAAATAGGTAACACACGTCAATGTTTATTCATATGTTAAGGATTCTTGAAATATTTTGTGATAATTTGCTTTGGCCATAACATCTGAGAACATAAAATAGCATTGTTGAAATTGACAGAAACTTTCACGTTTCCATTGTTCAGCAACTGGGAGTCGCCATATGGTACAAATCAAGACATCGCGGATTTTTGAAATGCGTCTCGGCCTCATGGGCACCCCAGCGAAGATCATGCAGTCGCCCATCGCCGCCGGGACAAGCACCAAACTTAAAGCGCAGTCGCAACGGATGCACAGAATACGAACACCTCATTAGGCTCTTTATGCCCACTTAAACTTAGTACCCACATTAATTCTTTTATGTTTGGTAAGGGGCTGTCACTGGCCTTGGACCAATAAGAGGTTATGTCAGTGTTCCCAGCCAACCTAGAAATTAAGCGAAAACACCAAAATGCTTCCACCACGTTTTCCACTCATTGCAAAATAACATTAAAGTGGGAAATACAAAGGTCAAAAAAAAAAGAATCTCATTATAAAGCCTAACTTCTCTTTCGATGATATATTGTTCATGTCTCCCATCCAATGCAGAGAAAATGCATTTATTGAGCCCATTTTCTCACCTCCCCTTGCCAATGAGCTCCAGTTGGCTGACTTCTCAGCGATATCTACTATGCCCTGACTACATAAAGACTCTTCTCATTGCCCGCATATTCCACCACGAAAATTCAGCTCTCCCGCAAAATTTCTTGCAGCAGCACATCAATTTTCAGCCATTTGTATCCTTCGCAGGAATTTCCACGTTAGGCTACGCCCATTTTGGAAGCTTTCTGTCTGTTGTTGGTATTGGAACCGTGAAAAAAGATTTCCTTCCGCTTTTTTCCACATTTCTATTCAACAACCGTAAGCCTTGACAAAACACCATTGCTCGCGATTGTCACACTGATCCAATGCGCTATCGCGCGCTGCACGGACTGTTTAGATCCGATAGTTAGTCCGGAGCATACTCAATACCTCGCTGGCTGCTACAGATTGCGACTTCCATTAGCAGCAACCGACAGTGAAAAAACCCATTTGGGATCCTAAAAATCTATGAAAGTAACTTCATTCTCGCTACATTCATAATGTGGTCACAAATAATCATCGAACATTACTCTTCATTAAAAAATGAAAAGAAATACTAGGGTGACCCACTTTAATATAGAAAATCACTCATTCTGGAAAAATCAGGAATTTATTCCCAGTGGTCGACTTTTCTTCGTCTATAGTATGGACATCAGGTCAAAAGAAACAATAAAGGGAGAAATAGTCAAAATAAATATATTTTCATTTTAACTGACCATAAAAAATTCAGGAAAAACTGTGTCCATAAATACTGAAACAGCCTGTTGGTCAACATTTTGTGGGGCAGGGTTGGCAGGGCAGGGAAGGGGATAAAGTTTGCTAAATAATTACACTTGACCCCGTATGCGAGACATGCCCCATTGCAAAATTGGTCAAAATTTTAACATCTTCTGAAATCTAAAGTAGTTTTAGTCTAGTCACTTTGCATATACAGCATTCAAAGAATAATTCCCTCTCATAGACCACAGAATAATACACAAAATCAAGTTTTAACTATTAAATTACATATTTAAAGCCCCATAATTTAGTAGTTTCAGAAAAATATTCATAGGTCTATCTTCATTGTTTTAAATACACAGACCTTATGTAACGACATGCTTGGCCGCATTCCACATTTGATAACAAGAAATCACATCTGAACGACATTACCCTCAACGGCCGCACGGTACCACGTTCGGCCTGCCCCCCCACCTCAGCCAATTCCTTCTAACTAAGAGCGTTTAGCCCAGAGAAATTGTAGCCAAATTCATGGAATCGCAGCTTTGCGTAACATACCAGAGTCAACCACTGGAATAAGTTCATTTATATCCCCAAGTTATTATACGTGAAATCGATCAACAAATGTTGCTATCGAATGAACCCGCTCTCCAATAAGAGGAGTTGTTTTAAGGATGGGCGACTTCTCGTCGTTCATAAACCAATGTCGATCCGCCATGTTTTTTCGTAAATAAAGTGTAGTCCATTCCACACTGCTTAGTTCTAAGGGTTCTAGCCGTTTCTATTTTCGTAAGAATTTCTCTCAGAGTTGCAGCCAACTAACCGAAATCGCCAAGCCGAGTGAGGTCGACTCCCGAGCATCTATCGTCCGCGTCTTCGGGCGGGCAAATCACTGGGTGTCTCCTCGACTCGGCTTGGCGCGATATTCGACGACTGCA